>JAKVIS010000885.1:0-47150 GCA_033119425.1 Bufotes viridis | reverse complement strand
TGTATCCTCTGTCTGGGTGCTGGACCAAAATAAATGAGAGTGGCCTTCAGCGGTGATGGTTGATATGAAGCATGATTCCTTGCTGTGGGACCTGTATCCTCTGTCTGGGTGCTGGTCCCAAATAAATGAGAGTGGCCTTCTCCGTTGGTGGTTGATATGAGGCATGATTCCTTTCTGTGGGACCTGTATCCTCTGTCTGGGTGCTGGTCCAAATTAAATGAGAGTGGCCTTCTCCGGTGGGGGTTGATATGACGCATGATTCCTTGATGTGGGACCTCTCTCCTCTGTCTGGGTGCTGGTCCAAAATACATGAGAGTGGCCTTCTCCGGTGGTGGTTGATATGACGCATGATTCCTTGCTTTGGGACCTGTATCCTCTGTCTGGGTGCTGGGCCGAAATAAATGAGAGTGGCCTTCTCCGTTGGTGGTTGATATGAGGCATGATTCCTTGCTGTGGGACCTGTATCCTCTGTCTGGGTGCTGGTCCAAAATACATGAGAGTGGCCTTCTCCGGTGGTGGTTGATATGAAGCATGATTCCTTGCTGTGGGACCTGTATCCTCTGTCTGGGTGCTGGTCCAAAATAAATGAGCGTGGCCTTCTCCGTTGGTGGTTGATATGAGGCATGATTCCTTGCTGTGGGACCTGTATCCTCTGTCTGGGTGCTGGTCCAAAATAAATGAGAGTGGCCTTCTCCGGGGGGGTTGATATGATGCCTTATTCCTTGATGTGGGACCTCTCTCCTCTGTCTGGTTGCTGGTCCAAAATACATGAGAGTGGCCTTCTCCGGTGGTGGTTGATATGATGCATGATTCCTTGCTGTGGGACCTGTATCCTCTGTCTGGGTGCTGGGCCGAAATAAATGAGAGTGGCCTTCTCCGTTGGTGGTTGATATGAGGCATGATTCCTTGTTGTGGGACCTGTATCCTCTGTCTGGGTGCTGGTCCAAAATAAATGAGAGTGGCCTTCTCCGGTGGGGGTTGATATGACGCATGATTCCTTGATGTGGGACCTCTCTCCTCTGTCTGGGTGCTGGTCCAAAATACATGAGAGTGGCCTTCTCTGGTGGTGGTTGATATGACGCATGATTCCTTGCTGTGGGTCCTGTATCCTCTGTCTGGGTGCTGGTCCAAAATAAATGAGAGTGGCCTTCTCCCGTGGGGGTTGATATGACGCCTTATTCCTTGATGTGGGACCTCTCTCCTCTGTCTGGGTGCTGGTCCAAAATACATGAGAGTGGCCTTCTCCGGTGGTGGTTGATATGATGCCATATTCCTTGCTGTGGGACCTGTATCCTCTGTCTGGGTGCTGGGCCGAAATAAATGAGAGTGGCCTTCTCCGTTGGTGGTTGATATGAGGCATGATTCCTTGCTGTGGGACCTGTATCCTCTGTCTGGGTGCTGGTCCAAAATAAATGAGAGTGGCCTTCTCCGGTGGGGGTTGATATGACGCATGATACCTTGATGTGGGACCTCTCTCCTCTGTCTGGGTGCTGGTCCAAAATACATGAGAGTGGCCTTCTCCGGTGGTGGTTGATATGATGCATGATTCCTTGATGTGGGACCTCTCTCCTCTGTCTGGGTGCTGGTCCAAAATACATGAGAGTGGCCTTCTCCGGTGGTGGTTGATATGACGCATGATTCCTTGCTGTGGGTCCTGTATCCTCTGTCTGGGTGCTGGTCCAAAATAAATGAGAGTGGCCTTCTCCCGTGGGGGTTGATATGACGCCTTATTCCTTGATGTGGGACCTCCTCCTCTGTCTGGGTGCTGGTCCAAAATACATGAGAGTGGCCTTCTCCGGTGGTGGTTGATATGATGCCATATTCCTTGCTGTGGGACCTGTATCCTCTGTCTGGGTGCTGGGCCGAAATAAATGAGAGTGGCCTTCTCCGTTGGTGGTTGATATGAGGCATGATTCCTTGCTGTGGGACCTGTATCCTCTGTCTGGGTGCTGGTCCAAAATAAATGAGAGTGGCCTTCTCCGGTGGGGGTTGATATGACGCATGATTCCTTGATGTGGGACCTCTCTCCTCTGTCTGGGTGCTGGTCCAAAATAAATGAGAGTGGCCTTCTCCGGTGGTGGTTGATATGACGCCTTATTCCTTGCTGTGGGACCTGTATCCTCTGTCTGGGTGCTGGTCCAAAATACATGAGAGTGGCCTTCTCCGTTGGTGGTTGATATGAGGCCTTATTCCTTGCTGTGGGACCTGTATCCTCTGTCTGGGTGCTGGTCCAAAATACATGAGAGTGGCCTTCTCCGGTGGTGGTTGATATGAAGCATGATTCCTTGCTGTGGGACCTGTATCCTCTGTCTGGGTGCTGGTCCCAAATAAATGAGAGTGGCCTTCTCCGTTGGTGGTTGATATGAGGCATGATTCCTTGCTGTGGGACCTGTATCCTCTGTCTGGGTGCTGGTCCAAAATAAATGAGAGTGGCCTTCTCCGGGGGGGTTGATATGACGCCTTATTCCTTGATGTGGGACCTCTCTCCTCTGTCTGGGTACTGGTCCAAAATACATGAGAGTGGCCTTCTCCGGTGGTGGTTGATATGATGCATGATTCCTTGCTGTGGGACCTGTATCCTCTGTCTGGGTGCTGGGCCGAAATAAATGAGAGTGGCCTTCTCCGTTGGTGGTTGATATGAGGCATGATTCCTTGCTGTGGGACCTGTATCCTCTGTCTGGGTGCTGGTCCAAAATAAATGAGAGTGGCCTTCTCCGGTGGGGGTTGATATGACGCATGATTCCTTGATGTGGGACCTCTCTCCTCTGTCTGGGTGCTGGTCCAAAATACATGAGAGTGGCCTTCTCTGATGGTGGTTGATATGACGCATGATTCCTTGCTGTGGGACCTGTATCCTCTGTCTGGGTGCTGGTCCAAAATAAATGAGAGTGGCCTTCTCCATTGGGGGTTGATATGACGCCTTATTCCTTGATGTGGGACCTCTCCTCTGTCTGGGTGCTGGTCCAAAATACATGAGAGTGGCCTTCTCCGGTGGTGGTTGATATGACGCATGATTCCTTGCTGTGGGACCTGTATCCTCTGTCTGGGTGCTGGGCCGAAATAAATGAGAGTGGCCTTCTCCGTTGGTGGTTGATATGAGGCATGATTCCTTGCTGTGGGACCTGTATCCTCTGTCTGGGTGCTGGTCCAAAATAAATGAGAGTGGCCTTCTCCGGTGGGGGTTGATATGACACATGATTCCTTGATGTGGGACCTCTCTCCTCTGTCTGGGTGCTGGTCCAAAATAAATGAGAGTGGCCTTCTCCGGTGGTGGTTGATATGACGCCTTATTCCTTGCTGTGGGACCTGTATCCTCTGTCTGGGTGCTGGTCCAAAATACATGAGAGTGGCCTTCTCCTGTGGTGGTTGATATGACGCCTTATTCCTTGCTGTGGGACCTGTATCCTCTGTCTGGGTGCTGGTCCAAAATACATGAGAGTGGCCTTCTCCGGTGGTGGTTGATATGAAGCATGATTCCTTGCTGTGGGACCTGTATCCTCTGTCTGGGTGCTGGTCCCAAATAAATGAGAGTGGCCTTCTCCAGTGGTGGATGATATGACGCATGATTCCTTGCTGTGGGACCTCTCTCCAATTGATATTGGTTAATTTTTATTTATTTTATTTTATTTTAATTCATTTCCCTATCTACATTTGTTTGCAGGGGATTTACCTACATTTTGCAGCCTTTTGCAGCCCTCTAGCCCTTTCCGGGAGTCTTTTACAGGCTTTTTAGTGCCCAAAAGTTGACTTCTATGGGGTTCGGGTTCGGGATGAAGTTCGGGTTGAGTTCGGATCACGAACCCGGACATTTTCCGGAAGTTCGGCTGAACCTCTCGAACCCGAACATCCAGGTGTTCGCTCATCTCAAGCAACCATACCATCTCAAAGACTAATTATAACACATGAGGAGGAAGCATTGACCACGGTCCGCGTCGAGATTAAAGTCATACAAGATTCTATTGCTCCTCTCGCATCCACCCAAAAATTCAAAGATCTGGACACTAAGCTACAAAATAATCTAACTAAACTGGAAGACAACCTCATCTCAATTAAACAGGAGAAATTTAACCGTGATCTCCGGGATTACAAGACCAACTCGATTTATATGTGGCAGGATAGTAAAATGGATACTCCCCGTTCCATCATGAAAAGGGCTAACCGCTCAGGTAATAGGAAATACAGGAAAAATAAAAATACCAGAGTGGCGTTTAGCTCCACAGACCTGGACTCTTCTGATTCGGCACCTGAACCAACCCCCTCGGGCAACTTGGGAACCATCTCGTCAAATACTGCAAATACCTCAATCACACAGTCCGGCGCGCATTCAAAAAACGCCGAGCGGGCAGGAAACACAAGAGGAGGTCGATATCCGACAAGAAATCGCAAGACCTGAAAGACATACAAGTTATAAATTTATCTGCCAAAATTTTCACTCAGACTCAATTGGATGTTCTTTCAAGGGGTTTATCGTTTGCACCTTCATGTCACGTGGACATCTATAGAACTATTTTAGACTTGAACAAATTTGCGCGGAATCTGACAGTGAAAAAACATTTTCTTAATTGTGATAGTGCTGATACATCCGTGCTTTCTGTCGACTCCCATGATGACAATGTTCGATCCCCTGTTGCTTTATCTTTAATTTCTCCTACATCCTTTTCATTTCAGAAATTAACTAACATTGCTTTCTTACAGCAACAGTATATGGCTCCTGTAAGCGATCCAACTTTCACTCATGTTGACAATTTTGTCACCCGTAATAGTGACTTTTATCCAGTACATGCTCGGACTGTGGCGCTGGATCGCTTCCAGGAACTAGTTATTCGGGACCTATATGCCCTTCAGGATAGGATTCAGTCGGATAACACACATAATCGATCCCATAATTTATCGAGACAGGAACGGTTGGCTCTAGATGAATTACAACAAATGCCCGATATAATAATCAAGCAAGCTGATGGGGGCGGTGGTCATCTTAAAAGGAAATATATAAGAGTGCCAATTTAAACATGTTGGAGGATTATTTGACTTATAAAAGTTTGTCTGGTGACCCCACCCCCTCCTTTCAGAAGGATTTGTTGAATTTATTACAGGAGGGACTCATGCAGGGTTTTATCAGGCAGAAACAATACGATTATATCTTTGTCACACACCCAATAATTCCGATCTTTCATTCGCTGCCAAAAGTGCACAAACCCGGATTCCCTCCGGCTATGCGACCTATAGTTTCGGGCATTGGTTCCTGCACGGAGAGGCTATCAGCCTGGGTAGATGAAATACTGCAACCCCTTGTTCAATCCATACCTGGTTTCTTAAAGGACACCAGGAGTGTCTTACAGGCATTAAATTATGTGAAATGGGAACCCGACTTTTGCTGGATTGCTGCTGATGTGGTCTCGCTCTACACAGTGATACCACATGACCTGGCAATCCAGGCACTGACATGGTTTCTAGCTACCTATTCTCAATATCCTGAAAATTTCCGCAGGTATGTTGTCAGGGTCACTCTGTTTCTATTACAACACAATTTTTTTGTATTTGACCAGCGGTTTTTCCTGCAATTAACAGGTGTTTCTATGGGGGCTAAATTTTCCTCGTCGCTGGTGACGGATATGACGAATGTATTCGTCATATTCCTCAAAACGAAGATAACGAAGTATTCTACATCTTCGTTTTAGCAACCTATTCATCAACTTTGCTAATTCTAGCAATCAAATAGGAAGGTTGACTATAGAGACAACTGTGTTTAATTCGCTATGCGATTATATATATATTTTTTTTAATAAATAGAATAATTATAATAATTATATCAAGTAATATAATTATTCTATTAAAAAAAAAAAAATAAATCGCATAGCGAATTTAACACAGCTGTCTCTATAGTCAACCTTCCTATTTGATTGCTAGAATTAGCGAAGTTGACGAGTAGGTTGCTAAAACGGTGATGTAGAATACTTTGTTATCTTCGTTTTGAGGAATATGACGAATACATTCGTCATATTCGCTATTCCCTAATTCTACCAAGCCAACCATAAACTTCCTTGCTCATGGAGCGTCCCCATCACCATGGGAACGTCTCCATATACTAAAATGTGCCGTCGGATTTGAGGAATTACGTTGAAATCGCAATGCGATTAATTCAAGTTATATTAATCGCATTGCGATTTCAACTTAGAGCTGGGTTTATAATGGGTCAGCTTGCTAGAATGAACGAAGTTAACGGATATGGAATATAGCAGCAGTGCTAAGTTGAATTCGCAATGCGATTAATTTAACTTGAAGTAATCGCATTGCGATTTCAACTTAGCACTGCTAGTGCTATATTCCATATTCGTTAATTCTAGCCTATGTAAGATAGCAGTGCTAAGTTGTAATCGCAATGCGATTAATATAACTTGAATTAATCGCATTGTGATTTTAACGTAATTCCTCAAATTCCTGGTGATGGGGACGCTCCATGAGCACGGAAGTCGGCAGAAGCGGCAACGGGCACTGACTAGAGCAGCCAGGAAGCCAGGAATCCTCAGGACAGGTAACAACTACTTTTGGGAAGTGGGGAAGAAAAAAATATAACTAAAAAAAAACAAAAAAAAAACAATATTCGACATAGTGAATTTATAGCGCTATATTCAAAATATTCGCGAATTTGCGAAGTGCCGATATTCGCTAAAAAAATTCTCTATTCGAATATTCGCGCTCAACACTATTCTTTACTGTGTTTTACTGGTGCTCGGGGTTCACCAAAATACAGTGGACATATTTTACACATATTTTACATTTCTGCAGTGAAATTGAGAATCCGTGTGTTTCAGGCCAAAAAAACATTGTTCAGGGTCCACAGAGCATTCTTATGACACGGGCACTGCCTTAGTGAACTTAATTGTTGACAATTGGCAGTTAAATTCACACCAGAGAGAAACAATCTTTTAGCTTGGTGGGTGAACGCAAATAATGAGGAGAACATCAAATAAGGGACGTGGGCATGGTCGTGGTGGTGTTGGTGGAGCTACTGTTGCTGGGAGAGGACATGGCCGTTCAGCGCCAACTACTGGTCCAAGTGCAACACTTCCTGTGGTGCGAGTAGGCGACAGAACCTGCAGCGTTATTTGGTAGGCCCGAATGCCGCTCTACGGATAGTGAGGCCAGAACAAGTACAGGCGATAGTAGATTGGGTGGCTGACAGTGCCTCCACTTCCTTCACAGTGTCTCCCACCCAGTCCTCTGCAGAAAGCTGAGAGTTGGCACCTGCAGCCCATGCTCATCAGTCTTTCACCTCACCCCCTTGCAAATCAGCCAAGCAGTCAGAGCTCCAAGTCATGCAGCAAACTCTTATGCTTTTTGATGACTCTGTCGGCAGGTTTTCCCCGGCTCATACACCTGCCTCAGAAGTTGAAGACCTTAAATGCACTGATGCCAAACCACTTATGTTGCAGGATGAGGACATGGAAAGACCGCCGCAGCTTGTCTCTGATGATGACGAAACACAGGTGCCAACTGCTGTGGCTTTCTGCAATGTGCAGACCGACGAGGAGGGCAGCGGTCATGAATGGGTGGAAGATGATGTGATGGATTATGAGGTCCTACACCCAGACTGGACCGAAGGCTGTGCTCGTGACGTGTGCAGTTCTGAGGAAGAGGCGGTGGTCGCACAAAAGCAACAGCACAGCAAAAGAGGGAGCAGGGTGCAAAAGCGAAACAACCGTTCCATAGACAGTACGCCTGCTACTGTCCACCGCACCCAGGCACTGAGCACACCAAGGCCTGCTTTAAGGAGTTCATTGGCGTGGAAGTTCTTCACACAATGTCCTGACGACAAGACACGAGTGGTTTGCATGTTGTGCAATCAGATCCTAAAGCGAGGCATAAACGTTCTTAACCTGAGCACAACCTGCATGACCAGGCATTTACATGCAAAGCACGAACTGCAGTGGAGTAAACACCTTAAAAACCATGAAAGGTCTCAGGCTCCTCCTGCTCCGTCTTCTGCTGCTGTATCGGCCTCCTCCACCTATGCTGTCATCGTGGCACCTGGCAACCAGCAAACAGAGGATGTCCCACCAACACCACCACCACCTTCTTCAAGTGTGCGCTGCTCAACGGCATCTGTGGCAAGGTCCACAAAACCACAGGTACATGGACCACTAAGCATGGCCAGGGCCACTATATCTCCCTAACTGCACACTGGGTAAACATAGTGGCGGCTGGGCCTGAGGCGGATAGCGGTTTGGCACATGTCCTTCCACCACCGAGGATCGCAGAGCATTATTCTTTGCATCCAGTTGCCTCCACCTCCTACTCCTCCTCCTCCTCTTCTACTAGTCCCTAGAGATGAGCGAACACCTGGAAGTTCGGGTTTGGGAAGTTTGGCTGAACTTCCCGAAAATGATCGGGTTCGGGATCCGAACTCGACCCGAACTTTATCCCGAACCTGAACCTCATTGAAGTCAATGGGGACACGTACTTTTAGGCACTAAAAAGGCTGTAAAATAGTCCAGGAACGGGCTACAGGGCTTCCAAAGGCAGGTAAATCCCCTGCAAACAAATGTGGATAGGGAAATGAATTAAAATAAAAGAAAATAAATAAAGTTTAACCAATATCAATTGGAGAGAGGTCCCACTGCAAGGAATCATGCGTCATATCACCCAACACTGGAGAAGGCCACTTTTAGTAATTTCGGCCCCAGCACCCAGACAGAGGAGAGAAGTCCCACAGCAAGGAATCATGCGTCATATCACCCACCACTGGAGAAGGCCACTTTCAGTTATTTCGGACCCAACACCCAGACAGAGGAGAGAGGTCCCACAGCAAGGAATCATGCGTCATATCACCCACCACTGGAGAAGGCCACTTTCAGTTATTTCGGACCCAGCACCCAGACAGAGGAGAGAGGTCCCACAGCAAGGAATCATGCCTCATATCACCCACCACTGGAGAAGGCCACTTTCAGTTATTTCGACCCAGCACCCAGACCGAGGATACATGTCCCACAGCACGGAATCATGCGTCATATAACCCACCACTGGAGAAGGCCACTTTCAGTTATTTCAGCCCCAGCACCCAGACAGAGGAGAGAGGTCCCACAGCAAGGAATCATGTGTCATATCACCCACCACTGGAGAAAGCCACTTTCAGTTATTTCGGCCCAGCACCCAGATAGAGGAGAGAGGTCCCAGAGCAAGGAATCATGCGTCATTTCACCCACCACTAGAGAAGGCCACTTTCAGTTATTTTGGCCCCAGCATCCAGACAGAGGAGAGAGGTCCCACAGCAAGGAATCATGCGTCATATCACCAACCACTGGAGAAGGCCACTTTCAGTTATTTCGGCCCAGCACCCAGATAGAGGAGAGAGGTCCCACAGCAAGGAATCATGCGTCATATCACCCACAACTGGAGAAGGCCACTTTCAGTTATTTTGGCCCCAGCATCAAGACAGAGGAGAGAGGTCCCACAGCAAGGAATCATGCGTCATATCACCCACCACTGGAGAAGGCCACTTTCAGTTATTTTGGCCCCAGCATCCAGACAGAGGAGAGAGGTCCCACAGCAAGGAATCATGCGTCATATCACCCACCACTGGAGAAGGCCACTTTCAGTTATTTCGGACCCAGCACCCAGACAGAGGAGAGAGGTCCCACAGCAAGGAATCATGCGTCATATCACCCACCACTGGAGAAGGCCACTTTCAGTTATTTCGGACCCAGCACCCAGACAGAGGAGAGAGGTCCCACAGCAAGGAATCATGCCTCATATCACCCACCACTGGAGAAGGCCACTTTCAGTTATTTCGACCCAGCACCCAGACAGAGGAGAGAGGTCCCACAGCAAGGAATCATGCGTCATATCACCCACCACTGGAGAAGGCCACTTTCAGTTATTTCAGCCCCAGCACCCAGACAGAGGAGAGAGGTCCCACAGCAAGGAATCATGCGTCATATCACCCACCACTGGAGAAGGCCACTTTCAGTTATTTCGGCCCAGCACCCAGACAGAGGAGAGAGGTCCCACAGCAAGGAATCATGCGTCATATCACCCACCACTGGAGAAGGCCACTTTCAGTTATTTCGGCCCCAGCACCCAGACAGAGGAGAGAGGTCCCACAGCAAGGAATCATGCGTCATATCACCCACCACTGGAGAAGGCCACTTTCAGTTATTTCGGACCCAGCACCCAGACAGAGGAGAGAGGTCCCACAGCAAGGAATCATGCGTCATATCACCCACCACTGGAGAAGGCCACTTTCAGTTATTTCGGACCCAGCACCCAGACAGAGGAGAGAGGTCCCACAGCAAGGAATCATGCGTCATATCACCCACCACTGGAGAAGGCCACTTTCAGTTATTTCGACCCAGCACCCAGACAGAGGAGAGAGGTCCCACAGCAAGGAATCATGCGTCATATCACCCACCACTGGAGAAGGCCACTTTCAGTTATTTCGACCCAGCACCCAGACAGAGGAGAGAGGTCCCACAGCAAGGAATCATGCGTCATATCACCCACCACTGGAGAAGGCCACTTTCAGTTATTTCGGCCCAGCACCCAGACAGAGGAGAGAGGTCCCACAGCAAGGAATCATGCGTCATATCACCCACCACTGGAGAAGGCCACTTTCAGTTATTTCGGCCCAGCACCCAGACAGAGGAGAGAGGTCCCACAGCAAGGAATCATGCGTCATATCACCCACCACTGGAGAAGGCCACTTTCAGTTATTTCAGCCCCAGCACCCAGACAGAGGAGAGAGGTCCCACAGCAAGGAATCATGCGTCATATCACCCACCACTGGAGAAGGCCACTTTCAGTTATTTTCGGCCCAGCACCCAGACAGAGGAGAGAGGTCCCACAGCAAGGAATCATGCGTCATATCACCCACCACTGGAGAAGGCCACTTTCAGTTATTTCGGCCCCAGCACCCAGACAGAGGAGAGAGGTCCCACAGCAAGGAATCATGCGTCATATCACCCACCACTGGAGAAGGCCACTTTCAGTTATTTCGGCCCAGCACCCAGACAGAGGAGAGAGGTCCCACAGCAAGGAATCATGCGTCATATCACCCACCACTGGAGAAGGCCACTTTCAGTTATTTCGGACCCAGCACCCAGACAGAGGAGAGAGGTCCCACAGCAAGGAATCATGCGTCATATCACCCACCACTGGAGAAGGCCACTTTCAGTTATTTCGGCCCCAGCACCCAGACAGAGGAGAGAGGTCCCACAGCAAGGAATCATGCGTCATATCACCCACCACTGGAGAAGGCCACTTTCAGTTATTTCGGCCCCAGCACCCAGACAGAGGAGAGAGGTCCCACAGCAAGGAATCATGCGTCATATCACCCACCACTGGAGAAGGCCACTTTCAGTTATTTCGGACCCAGCACCCAGACAGAGGAGAGAGGTCCCACAGCAAGGAATCATGCGTCATATCACCCACCACTGGAGAAGGCCACTTTCAGTTATTTCGGCCCCAGCACCCAGACAGAGGAGAGAGGTCCCACAGCAAGGAATCATGCGTCATATCACCCACCACTGGAGAAGGCCACTTTCAGTTATTTCGGCCCAGCACCCAGACAGAGGAGAGAGGTCCCACAGCAAGGAATCATGCGTCATATCACCCACCACTGGAGAAGGCCACTTTCAGTTATTTCGGACCCAGCACCCAGACAGAGGAGAGAGGTCCCACAGCAAGGAATCATGCGTCATATCACCCACCACTGGAGAAGGCCACTTTCAGTTATTTCGGCCCCAGCACCCAGACAGAGGAGAGAGGTCCCACAGCAAGGAATCATGCGTCATATCACCCACCACTGGAGAAGGCCACTTTCAGTTATTTCGGACCCAGCACCCAGACAGAGGAGAGAGGTCCCACAGCAAGGAATCATGCGTCATATCACCCACCACTGGAGAAGGCCACTTTCAGTTATTTCGGCCCAGCACCCAGACAGAGGAGAGAGGTCCCACAGCAAGGAATCATGCGTCATATCACCCACCACTGGAGAAGGCCACTTTCAGTTATTTCGGCCCCAGCACCCAGACAGAGGAGAGAGGTCCCACAGCAAGGAATCATGCGTCATATCACCCACCACTGGAGAAGGCCACTTTCAGTTATTTCGGACCCAGCACCCAGACAGAGGAGAGAGGTCCCACAGCAAGGAATCATGCGTCATATCACCCACCACTGGAGAAGGCCACTTTCAGTTATTTCGACCCAGCACCCAGACAGAGGAGAGAGGTCCCACAGCAAGGAATCATGCGTCATATCACCCACCACTGGAGAAGGCCACTTTCAGTTATTTCGGCCCAGCACCCAGACAGAGGAGAGAGGTCCCACAGCAAGGAATCATGCGTCATATCACCCACCACTGGAGAAGGCCACTTTCAGTTATTTCGGCCCCAGCACCCAGACAGAGGAGAGAGGTCCCACAGCAAGGAATCATGCGTCATATCACCCACCACTGGAGAAGGCCACTTTCAGTTATTTCGGCCCCAGCACCCAGACAGAGGAGAGAGGTCCCACAGCAAGGAATCATGCGTCATATCACCCACCACTGGAGAAGGCCACTTTCAGTTATTTCGACCCAGCACCCAGACAGAGGAGAGAGGTCCCACAGCAAGGAATCATGCGTCATATCACCCACCACTGGAGAAGGCCACTTTCAGTTATTTCGGCCCCAGCACCCAGACAGAGGAGAGAGGTCCCACAGCAAGGAATCATGCGTCATATCACCCACCACTGGAGAAGGCCACTTTCAGTTATTTCGGCCCAGCACCCAGACAGAGGAGAGAGGTCCCACAGCAAGGAATCATGCGTCATATCACCCACCACTGGAGAAGGCCACTTTCAGTTATTTCGGCCCAGCACCCAGACAGAGGAGAGAGGTCCCACAGCAAGGAATCATGCGTCATATCACCCACCACTGGAGAAGGCCACTTTCAGTTATTTCGGCCCAGCACCCAGACAGAGGAGAGAGGTCCCACAGCAAGGAATCATGCGTCATATCACCCACCACTGGAGAAGGCCACTTTCAGTTATTTCGGCCCAGCACCCAGACAGAGGAGAGAGGTCCCACAGCAAGGAATCATGCGTCATATCACCCACCACTGGAGAAGGCCACTTTCAGTTATTTCGGCCCAGCACCCAGACAGAGGAGAGAGGTCCCACAGCAAGGAATCATGCGTCATATCACCCACCACTGGAGAAGGCCACTTTCAGTTATTTCGGACCCAGCACCCAGACAGAGGAGAGAGGTCCCACAGCAAGGAATCATGCGTCATATCACCCACCACTGGAGAAGGCCACTTTCAGTTATTTCGACCCAGCACCCAGACAGAGGAGAGAGGTCCCACAGCAAGGAATCATGCGTCATATCACCCACCACTGGAGAAGGCCACTTTCAGTTATTTCGGCCCAGCACCCAGACAGAGGAGAGAGGTCCCACAGCAAGGAATCATGCGTCATATCACCCACCACTGGAGAAGGCCACTTTCAGTTATTTCGGCCCCAGCACCCAGACAGAGGAGAGAGGTCCCACAGCAAGGAATCATGCGTCATATCACCCACCACTGGAGAAGGCCACTTTCAGTTATTTCGACCCAGCACCCAGACAGAGGAGAGAGGTCCCACAGCAAGGAATCATGCGTCATATCACCCACCACTGGAGAAGGCCACTTTCAGTTATTTCGGCCCCAGCACCCAGACAGAGGAGAGAGGTCCCACAGCAAGGAATCATGCGTCATATCACCCACCACTGGAGAAGGCCACTTTCAGTTATTTCAGCCCCAGCACCCAGACAGAGGAGAGAGGTCCCACAGCAAGGAATCATGCGTCATATCACCCACCACTGGAGAAGGCCACTTTCAGTTATTTCGGCCCAGCACCCAGACAGAGGAGAGAGGTCCCACAGCAAGGAATCATGCGTCATATCACCCACCACTGGAGAAGGCCACTTTCAGTTATTTCGACCCAGCACCCAGACAGAGGAGAGAGGTCCCACAGCAAGGAATCATGCGTCATATCACCCACCACTGGAGAAGGCCACTTTCAGTTATTTCGGCCCCAGCACCCAGACAGAGGAGAGAGGTCCCACAGCAAGGAATCATGCGTCATATCACCCACCACTGGAGAAGGCCACTTTCAGTTATTTCTGGCCCCAGCACCCAGACAGAGGAGAGAGGTCCCACAGCAAGGAATCATGCGTCATATCACCCACCACTGGAGAAGGCCACTTTCAGTTATTTCGGCCCAGCACCCAGACAGAGGAGAGAGGTCCCACAGCAAGGAATCATGCGTCATATCACCCACCACTGGAGAAGGCCACTTTCAGTTATTTCGGCCCCAGCACCCAGACAGAGGAGAGAGGTCCCACAGCAAGGAATCATGCGTCATATCACCCACCACTGGAGAAGGCCACTTTCAGTTATTTCGGCCCCAGCACCCAGACAGAGGAGAGAGGTCCCACAGCAAGGAATCATGCGTCATATCACCCACCACTGGAGAAGGCCACTTTCAGTTATTTCGGACCCAGCACCCAGACAGAGGAGAGAGGTCCCACAGCAAGGAATCATGCGTCATATCACCCACCACTGGAGAAGGCCACTTTCAGTTATTTCGACCCAGCACCCAGACAGAGGAGAGAGGTCCCACAGCAAGGAATCATGCGTCATATCACCCACCACTGGAGAAGGCCACTTTCAGTTATTTCGACCCAGCACCCAGACAGAGGAGAGAGGTCCCACAGCAAGGAATCATGCGTCATATCACCCACCACTGGAGAAGGCCACTTTCAGTTATTTCGGCCCCAGCACCCAGACAGAGGAGAGAGGTCCCACAGCAAGGAATCATGCGTCATATCACCCACCACTGGAGAAGGCCACTTTCAGTTATTTCGGCCCCAGCACCCAGACAGAGGAGAGAGGTCCCACAGCAAGGAATCATGCGTCATATCACCCACCACTGGAGAAGGCCACTTTCAGTTATTTCTGACCCAGCACCCAGACAGAGGAGAGAGGTCCCACAGCAAGGAATCATGCGTCATATCACCCACCACTGGAGAAGGCCACTTTCAGTTATTTCGGCCCAGCACCCAGACAGAGGAGAGAGGTCCCACAGCAAGGAATCATGCGTCATATCACCCACCACTGGAGAAGGCCACTTTCAGTTATTTCGGCCCCAGCACCCAGACAGAGGAGAGAGGTCCCACAGCAAGGAATCATGCGTCATATCACCCACCACTGGAGAAGGCCACTTTCAGTTATTTCGACCCAGCACCCAGACAGAGGAGAGAGGTCCCACAGCAAGGAATCATGCGTCATATCACCCACCACTGGAGAAGGCCACTTTCAGTTATTTCGGCCCCAGCACCCAGACAGAGGAGAGAGGTCCCACAGCAAGGAATCATGCGTCATATCACCCACCACTGGAGAAGGCCACTTTCAGTTATTTCGGCCCCAGCACCCAGACAGAGGAGAGAGGTCCCACAGCAAGGAATCATGCGTCATATCACCCACCACTGGAGAAGGCCACTTTCAGTTATTTCGGCCCAGCACCCAGACAGAGGAGAGAGGTCCCACAGCAAGGAATCATGCGTCATATCACCCACCACTGGAGAAGGCCACTTTCAGTTATTTCGGACCCAGCACCCAGACAGAGGAGAGAGGTCCCACAGCAAGGAATCATGCGTCATATCACCCACCACTGGAGAAGGCCACTTTCAGTTATTTCGGCCCAGCACCCAGACAGAGGAGACAGGTCCCACAGCAAGGAATCATGCGTCATATCACCCACCACTGGAGAAGGCCACTTTCAGTTATTTCGGCCCCAGCACCCAGACAGAGGAGAGAGGTCCCACAGCAAGGAATCATGCGTCATATCACCCACCACTGGAGAAGGCCACTTTCAGTTATTTCGGCCCAGCACCCAGACAGAGGAGAGAGGTCCCACAGCAAGGAATCATGCGTCATATCACCCACCACTGGAGAAGGCCACTTTCAGTTATTTCGGCCCCAGCACCCAGACAGAGAGAGAGGTCCCACAGCAAGGAATCATGCGTCATATCACCCACCACTGGAGAAGGCCACTTTCAGTTATTTTGGCCCCAGCACCCAGACAGAGGAGAGAGGTCCCACAGCAAGGAATCATGCGTCATATCACCCACCACTGGAGAAGGCCACTTTCAGTTATTTCGGACCCAGCACCCAGACAGAGGAGAGAGGTCCCACAGCAAGGAATCATGCGTCATATCACCCACCACTGGAGAAGGCCACTTTCAGTTATTTCGGACCCAGCACCCAGACAGAGGAGAGAGGTCCCACAGCAAGGAATCATGCGTCATATCACCCACCACTGGAGAAGGCCACTTTCAGTTATTTCTGACCCAGCACCCAGACAGAGGAGAGAGGTCCCACAGCAAGGAATCATGCGTCATATCACCCACCACTGGAGAAGGCCACTTTCAGTTATTTCGGCCCAGCACCCAGACAGAGGAGAGAGGTCCCACAGCAAGGAATCATGCGTCATATCACCCACCACTGGAGAAGGCCACTTTCAGTTATTTTCGGCCCCAGCACCCAGACAGAGGAGAGAGGTCCCACAGCAAGGAATCATGCGTCATATCACCCACCACTGGAGAAGGCCACTTTCAGTTATTTCGGCCCAGCACCCAGACAGAGGAGAGAGGTCCCACAGCAAGGAATCATGCGTCATATCACCCACCACTGGAGAAGGCCACTTTCAGTTATTTCAGCCCAGCACCCAGACAGAGGAGAGAGGTCCCACAGCAAGGAATCATGCGTCATATCACCCACCACTGGAGAAGGCCACTTTCAGTTATTTCGGCCCAGCACCCAGACAGAGGAGAGAGGTCCCACAGCAAGGAATCATGCGTCATATCACCCACCACTGGAGAAGGCCACTTTCAGTTATTTCGGCCCCAGCACCCAGACAGAGGAGAGAGGTCCCACAGCAAGGAATCATGCGTCATATCACCCACCACTGGAGAAGGCCACTTTCAGTTATTTCGACCCAGCACCCAGACAGAGGAGAGAGGTCCCACAGCAAGGAATCATGCGTCATATCACCCACCACTGGAGAAGGCCACTTTCAGTTATTTTGGCCCCAGCATCCAGACAGAGGAGAGAGGTCCCACAGCAAGGAATCATGCGTCATATCACCCACCACTGGAGAAGGCCACTTTCAGTTATTTTGGCCCCAGCATCCCAGACAGAGGAGAGAGGTCCCACAGCAAGGAATCATGCGTCATATCACCCACCACTGGAGAAGGCCACTTTCAGTTATTTCGGACCCAGCACCCAGACAGAGGAGAGAGGTCCCACAGCAAGGAATCATGCGTCATATCACCCACCACTGGAGAAGGCCACTTTCAGTTATTTCGACCCAGCACCCAGACAGAGGAGAGAGGTCCCACAGCAAGGAATCATGCGTCATATCACCCACCACTGGAGAAGGCCACTTTCAGTTATTTCGGCCCAGCACCCAGACAGAGGAGAGAGGTCCCACAGCAAGGAATCATGCGTCATATCACCCACCACTGGAGAAGGCCACTTTCAGTTATTTCTGGCCCAGCACCCAGATAGAGGAGAGAGGTCCCACAGCAAGGAATCATGCGTCATATCACCCACCACTGGAGAAGGCCACTTTCAGTTATTTTGGCCCCAGCACCCAGACAGAGGAGAGAGGTCCCACAGCAAGGAATCATGCGTCATATCACCCACCACTGGAGAAGGCCACTTTCAGTTATTTCGGACCCAGCACCCAGACAGAGGAGAGAGGTCCCACAGCAAGGAATCATGCGTCATATCACCCACCACTGGAGAAGGCCACTTTCAGTTATTTCGGCCCCAGCATCCAGACAGAGGAGAGAGGTCCCACAGCAAGGAATCATGCGTCATATCACCCACCACTGGAGAAGGCCACTTTCAGTTATTTCGGACCCAGCACCCAGACAGAGGAGAGAGGTCCCACAGCAAGGAATCATGCGTCATATCACCCACCACTGGAGAAGGCCACTTTCAGTTATTTCGGACCCAGCACCCAGACAGAGGAGAGAGGTCCCACAGCAAGGAATCATGCCTCATATCACCCACCACTGGAGAAGGCCACTTTCAGTTATTTCGACCCAGCACCCAGACCGAGGATACAGGTCCAACAGCACGGAATCATGCGTCATATAACCCACCACTGGAGAAGGCCACTTTCAGTTATTTTGGCCCCAGCATCCAGACAGAGGAGAGAGGTCCCACAGTAAGGAATCATGCGTCAAATCACCCACCACTGGAGAAGGCCACTTTCAGTTATTTCGGACCCAGCACCCAGACAGAGGAGAGAGGTCCCACAGCAAGGAATCATGCGTCATATCACCCACCACTGGAGAAGGCCACTTTCAGTTATTTCGGAACCAGCACCCAGACAGAGGAGAGAGGTCCCACAGCAAGGAATCATGCCTCATATCACCCACCACTGGAGAAGGCCACTTTCAGTTATTTCGACCCAGCACCCAGACCGAGGATACAGGTCCCACAGCACGGAATCATGCGTCATATAACCCACCACTGGAGAAGGCCACTTTCAGTTATTTCAGAACCAGCACCCAGAAAGAGGAGAGAGGTCCCACAGCAAGGAATCATGTGTCATATCACCCACCACTGGAGAAAGCCACTTTCAGTTATTTCGGCCCAGCACCCAGATAGAGGAGAGAGGTCCCAGAGCAAGGAATCATGCGTTATTTCACTCCACCACTAGAGAAGGCCACTTTCAGTTATTTTGGCCCCAGCATCCAGACAGAGGAGAGAGGTCCCACAGCAAGGAATCATCTGTCATATCACCCACCACTGGAGAAGTCCACTTTCAGTTATTTCGGACCCAGCACCCAGACAGAGGAGAGAGTTCCCACAGCAAGGAATCATGCGTCATATCACCCACCATTGGAGAAGGCCACTTTCAGTTATTTCAGCCCCAGCACCCAGACAGAGGAGAGAGGTCCCACAGCAAGGAATCATGCCTCATATCACCCAACACTGGAGAAGGCCACTTTCAGATATTTCGGCCCAGCACCCAGATAGAGGAGAGAGGTCCCACAGCAAGGAATCATGCGTCATATCACCCACCACTGGAGAAGGCCACTTTCAGTTATTTTCGGCCGAGCACCGAGACAGAGGAGAGAGGTCCCACAGCACGGAATCATGCGTCATATAACCCACCACTGGAGAAGGCCACTTTCAGTTATTTCAGCCCAAGCACCCAGACCGAGGATACAGGTCCCACAGCACGGAATCATGCGTCATATAACCCACCACTGGAGAAGGCCACTTTCAGTTATTTCGGCCCAAGCACCCAGACCGAGGATACAGGTCCCACAGCACGGAATCATGCGTCATATAACCCACCACTGGAGAAAGCCACTTTCAGTTATTTCGGCCCAGCACCCAGATAGAGGAGAGAGGTCCCAGAGCAAGGAATCATGCGTTATTTCACCCACCACTAGAGAAGGCCACTTTCAGTTATTTTGGCCCCAGCATCCAGACAGAGGAGAGAGGTCCCACAGCAAGGAATCATGCGTCATATCACCCACCACTGGAGAAGGCAACTTTCAGTTATTTTCGGCCGAGCACCCAGACAGAGGAGAGAGGTCCCACAGCACGGAATCATGCGTCATATCACCCACCACTGGAGAAGGCCACTTTCAGTTATTTTGGCCCCAGCACCCAGACAGAGGAGAGAGGTCCCACAGCAAGGAATCATGCGTCATATCACCCACCACTGGAGAAGGCCACTTTCAGTTATTTCGGACCCAGCACCCAGACAGAGGAGAGAGGTCCCACAGCAAGGAATCATGCGTCATATCACCCACCACTGGAGAAGGCCACTTTCAGTTATTTCAGACCCAGCACCCAGACAGAGGAGAGAGGTCCCACAGCAAGGAATCATGCGTCATATCACCCACCACTGGAGAAGGCCACTTTCAGTTATTTCGGCCCAGCACCCAGACAGAGGAGAGAGGTCCCACAGCAAGGAATCATGCGTCATATCACCCACCACTGGAGAAGGCCACTTTCAGTTATTTCGGCCCCAGCATCCAGACAGAGGAGAGAGGTCCCACAGCAAGGAATCATGCGTCATATCACCCACCACTGGAGAAGGCCACTTTCAGTTATTTCGGCCCCAGCACCCAGACAGAGGAGAGAGGTCCCACAGCAAGGAATCATGCGTCATATCACCCACCACTGGAGAAGGCCACTTTCAGTTATTTCGGCCCCAGCACCCAGACAGAGGAGAGAGGTCCCACAGCAAGGAATCATGCGTCATATCACCCACCACTGGAGAAGGCCACTTTCAGTTATTTCAGCCCCAGCACCCAGACAGAGGAGAGAGGTCCCACAGCAAGGAATCATGCGTCATATCACCCACCACTGGAGAAGGCCACTTTCAGTTATTTCGGCCCAGCACCCAGACAGAGGAGAGAGGTCCCACAGCAAGGAATCATGCGTCATATCACCCACCACTGGAGAAGGCCACTTTCAGTTATTTTCGGCCCAGCACCCAGACAGAGGAGAGAGGTCCCACAGCAAGGAATCATGCGTCATATCACCCACCACTGGAGAAGGCCACTTTCAGTTATTTTCAGCCCCAGCACCCAGACAGAGGAGAGAGGTCCCACAGCAAGGAATCATGCGTCATATCACCCACCACTGGAGAAGGCCACTTTCAGTTATTTCGGCCCCAGCACCCAGACAGAGGAGAGAGGTCCCACAGCAAGGAATCATGCGTCATATCACCCACCACTGGAGAAGGCCACTTTCAGTTATTTTCGGCCCAGCACCCAGACAGAGGAGAGAGGTCCCACAGCAAGGAATCATGCGTCATATCACCCACCACTGGAGAAGGCCACTTTCAGTTATTTCGGCCCCAGCATCCAGACAGAGGAGAGAGGTCCCACAGCAAGGAATCATGCGTCATATCACCCACCACTGGAGAAGGCCACTTTCAGTTATTTCGGCCCCAGCACCCAGACAGAGGAGAGAGGTCCCACAGCAAGGAATCATGCGTCATATCACCCACCACTGGAGAAGGCCACTTTCAGTTATTTTGGCCCCAGCATCCAGACAGAGGAGAGAGGTCCCACAGCAAGGAATCATGCGTCATATCACCCACCACTGGAGAAGGCCACTTTCAGTTATTTCGGCCCCAGCACCCAGACAGAGGAGAGAGGTCCCACAGCAAGGAATCATGCGTCATATCACCCACCACTGGAGAAGGCCACTTTCAGTTATTTCGGACCCAGCACCCAGACAGAGGAGAGAGGTCCCACAGCAAGGAATCATGCGTCATATCACCCACCACTGGAGAAGGCCACTTTCAGTTATTTCTGGACCCAGCACCCAGACAGAGGAGAGAGGTCCCACAGCAAGGAATCATGCCTCATATCACCCACCACTGGAGAAGGCCACTTTCAGTTATTTCGACCCAGCACCCAGACCGAGGATACAGGTCCCACAGCACGGAATCATGCGTCATATAACCCACTACTGGAGAAGGCCACTTTCAGTTATTTCAGCCCCAGCACCCAGACAGAGGAGAGAGGTCCCACAGCAAGGAATCATGTGTCATATCACCCACCACTGGAGAAATCCACTTTCAGTTATTTCGGCCCAGCACCCAGATAGAGGAGAGAGGTCCCAGAGCAAGGAATCATGCGTCATTTCACCCACCACTAGAGAAGGCCACTTTCAGTTATTTTGGCCCCAGCATCCAGACAGAGGAGAGAGGTCCCACAGCAAGGAATCATGCGTCATATCACCCACCACTGGAGAAGGCCACTTTCAGTTATTTCGGACCCAGCACCCAGACAGAGGAGAGAGGTCCCACAGCAAGGAATCATGCGCTCATATCACCCACCACTGGAGAAGGCCACTTTCAGTTATTTCGACCCAGCACCCAGACAGAGGAGAGAGGTCCCACAGCAAGGAATCATGCGTCATATCACCCACCACTGGAGAAGGCCACTTTCAGTTATTTCAGCCCCAGCACCCAGACAGAGGAGAGAGGTCCCACAGCAAGGAATCATGCGTCATATCACCCACCACTGGAGAAGGCCACTTTCAGTTATTTCGGCCCAGCATCCAGACAGAGGAGAGAGGTCCCACAGCAAGGAATCATGCGTCATATCACCCACCACTGGAGAAGGCCACTTTCAGTTATTTTCAGCCCAGCACCCAGACAGAGGAGAGAGGTCCCACAGCAAGGAATCATGCGTCATATCACCCACCACTGGAGAAGGCCACTTTCAGTTATTTCGGCCCAGCACCCAGATAGAGGAGAGAGGTCCCAGAGCAAGGAATCATGCGTCATTTCACCCACCACTAGAGAAGGCCACTTTCAGTTATTTTGGCCCCAGCATCCAGACAGAGGAGAGAGGTCCCACAGCAAGGAATCATGCGTCATATCACCCACCACTGGAGAAGGCCACTTTCAGTTATTTCGGACCCAGCACCCAGACAGAGGAGAGAGGTCCCACAGCAAGGAATCATGCGCTCATATCACCCACCACTGGAGAAGGCCACTTTCAGTTATTTCGACCCAGCACTGCAGACCGAGGATACAGGTCCCACAGCACAGGAATCATGCGTCATATAACCCACCACTGGAGAAGGCCACTTTCAGTTATTTCAGCCCCAGCACCCAGACAGAGGAGAGAGGTCCCACAGCAAGGAATCATGTGTCATATCACCCACCACTGGAGAAGGCCACTTTCAGTTATTTCGGCCCAGCACCCAGATAGAGGAGAGAGGTCCCACAGCAAGGAATCATGCGTCATATCACCCACCACTGGAGAAGGCCACTTTCAGTTATTTTCGGCCCAGCACCCAGACAGAGGAGAGAGGTCCCACAGCAAGGAATCATGTGTCATATCACCCACCACTGGAGAAGGCCACTTTCAGTTATTTTCGGCCCAGCACCCAGATAGAGGAGAGAGGTCCCAGAGCAAGGAATCATGCGTCATATCACCCACCACTAGAGAAGGCCACTTTCAGTTATTTTGGCCCCAGCATCCAGACAGAGGAGAGAGGTCCCACAGCAAGGAATCATGCGTCATATCACCCACCACTGGAGAAGGCCACTTTCAGTTATTTCGGACCCAGCACCCAGACAGAGGAGAGAGGTCCCACAGCAAGGAATCATGCGTCATATCACCCACCACTGGAGAAGGCCACTTTCAGTTATTTCGACCCAGCATCCAGACAGAGGATACAGGTCCCACAGCACAGGAATCATGCGTCATATCACCCACCACTGGAGAAGGCCACTTTCAGTTATTTCAGCCCCAGCACCCAGACAGAGGAGAGAGGTCCCACAGCAAGGAATCATGTGTCATATCACCCACCACTGGAGAAGGCCACTTTCAGTTATTTCGGCCCAGCACCCAGATAGAGGAGAGAGGTCCCACAGCAAGGAATCATGCGTCATATCACCCACCACTGGAGAAGGCCACTTTCAGTTATTTTCGGCCGCAGCACCCAGACAGAGGAGAGAGGTCCCACAGCAAGGAATCATGCGTCATATCACCCACCACTGGAGAAGGCCACTTTCAGTTATTTCTGGCCCCAGCACCCAGACAGAGGAGAGAGGTCCCACAGCAAGGAATCATGCGTCATATCACCTACCACTGGAGAAAGCCACTTTCAGTTATTTCGGCCCAGCACCCAGATAGAGGAGAGAGGTCCCAGAGCAAGGAATCATGCGTCATTTCACCCACCACTAGAGAAGGCCACTTTCAGTTATTTTGGCCCCAGCATCCAGACAGAGGAGAGAGGTCCCACAGCAAGGAATCATGCGTCATATCACCCACCACTGGAGAAGGCCACTTTCAGTTATTTCGGACCCAGCACCCAGACAGAGGAGAGAGGTCCCACAGCAAGGAATCATGTGTCATATCACCCACCACTGGAGAAGGCCACTTTCAGTTATTTCGGCCCAGCATCCAGACAGAGGACAGAGGTCCCACAGCAAGGAATCATGCGTCATATCACCCACCACTGGAGAAGGCCACTTTCAGTTATTTTCGGCCCAGCACCCAGACAGAGGAGAGAGGTCCCACAGCAAGGAATCATGCGTCATATCACCCACCACTGGAGAAGGCCACTTTCAGTTATTTCGGCCCCAGCACCCAGACAGAGGAGAGAGGTCCCACAGCAAGGAATCATGCGTCATATCACCCACCACTGGAGAAAGCCACTTTCAGTTATTTCGGCCCAGCACCCAGATAGAGGAGAGAGGTCCCAGAGCAAGGAATCATGCGTCATTTCACCCACCACTAGAGAAGGCCACTTTCAGTTATTTTGGCCCCAGCATCCATACAGATGAGAGAGGTCCCACAGCAAGGAATTATGCGTCATATCACCCACCACTGGAGAAGGCCACTTTCATTTATTTCGGACCCAGCACCCAGACAGCATAGAGAGGTCCCACAGCACGGAATCATGCGTCATATCACCCACCACTGGAGAAGGCCACTTTCAGTTATTTTTGCCCCAGCATCCAGACAGAGGAGAGAGGTCCCACAGTAAGGAATCATGCGTCAAATCACCCACCACTGGAGAAGGCCACTTTCAGTTATTTCGGACCCAGCACCCAGACAGAGGAGAGAGGTCCCACAGCAAGGAATCATGCGTCATATCACCCACCACTGGAGAAGGCCGCTTTCAGTTATTTCGGACCCAGCACCCAGACAGAGGAGAGAGGTCCCACAGCAAGGAATCATGCCTCATATCACCAACCACTGGAGAAGGCCACTTTCAGTTATTTCGGACCCAGCACCCAGACAGAGGAGAGAGGTCCCACAGCAAGGAATCATGCCTCATATCACCCACCACTGGAGAAGGCCACTTTCAGTTATTTCGACCCAGCACCCAGACCGAGGTTACAGGTCCCACAGCACGGAATCATGCGTCATATAACCCACCACTGGAGAAGGCCACTTTCAGATATTTCAGCCCCAGCTCCCAGAAAGAGGTGAGAGGTCCCACAGCAAGGAATCATGTGTCATATCACCCACCACTGGAGAAAGCCACTTTCAGTTATTTCGGCCCAGCACCCAGATAGAGGAGAGAGGTCCCACAGCAAGGAATCATGCGTCATATCACCCACCACTGGAGAAGGCCACTTTCAGTTATTTCGGACCCAGCACCCAGACATAGGAGAGAGGTCCCACAGCAAGGAATCATGCCTCATAACACCCACCAATGGAGAAGGCCACTTTCAGTTATTCCGACCCAGCATGCAGACCGAGGATACAGGTCCCACAGCACAGAATCATGCGTCATATAACCCACCACTGGAGAAGGCCACTTTCATTTATTTCAGCCCCAGCACCAAGACAGAGGAGATAGGTCCCACAGCAAGGAATCATGTGTCATATCACCCACCACTGGAGAAGGCCACTTTCAGTTATTTCGGACCCAGCATCCAGATAGAGGAGAGAGGTCCCACAGCAAGGAATCATGCGTCATATCACCCACCACTGGAGAAGGCCACTTTCAGTTATTTTCGGCCGAGCACCCAGACAGAGGAGAGAGGTCCCACAGCAAGGAATCATGCGGCATATCATCCACCACTGGAGAAGGCCACTTTCAGTTATTTCGGCCCCAGCACCCAGACAGAGGAAAGAGGTCCCACAGCAAGGAATCATGCGTCATATCACCTACCACTGGAGAAAGCCACTTTCAGTTATTTCGGCCCAATACCCAGATAGAGGAGAGAGGTCCCAGAGCAAGGAATCATGCGTCATTTCACCCACCACTAGAGAAGGCCACTTTCAGTTATTTTGGCCCCAGCATCCAGACAGAGGAGAGAGGTCCCACAGCAAGGAATCATGTGTCATATCACCCACCACTGGAGAAGGCCACTTTCAGTTATTTCGGCCCAGCATCCAGATAGAGGAGAGAGGTCCCACAGCAAGGAATCATGCGTCATATCACCCACCACTGGAGAAGGCCACTTTCAGTTATTTTCGGGCGAGCACCCAGACAGAGGAGAGAGGTCCCACAGCAAGAAATCATGAGGCATATCATCCACCACTGGAGAAGGCCACTTTCAGTTATTTCGGCCCCAGCACCCAGACAGAGGAGAGAGGTCCCACAGCAAGGAATCATGCGTCATATCACCTACCACTGGAGAAAGCCACTTTCAGTTATTTCGGCCCAGCACCCAGATAGAGGAGAGAGGTCCCAGAGCAAGGAATCATGCGTCATTTCACCCACCACTAGAGAAGGCCACTTTCAGTTATTTTGGCCCCAGCATCCAGACAGAGGAGAGAGGTCCCACAGCAAGGAATCATGCGCCATATCACCCACCACTGGAGAAGGCCACTTTCAGTTATTTTCGGCCCAGCACCCAGACAGAGGAGAGAGGTCCCACAGCAAGAAATCATGAGGCATATCATCCACCACTGGAGAAGGCCACTTTCAGTTATTTCGGCCCCAGCACCCAGACAGAGGAGAGAGGTCCCACAGCAAGGAATCATGCGTCATATCACCCACCACTGGAGAAAGCCACTTTCAGTTATTTCGGCCCAGCACCCAGATAGAGTAGAGAGGTCCCAGAGCAAGGAATCATGCGTTATTTCACCCACCACTAGAGAAGGCCACTTTCAGTTATTTTGGCCCCAGCATCCAGACAGAGGAGAGAGGTCCCACAGCAAGGAATCATGCGTCATATCACCCACCACTGGAGAAGGCCACTTTCAGTTATTTCGGACCCAGCACCCAGACAGAGGAGAGAGGTCCCACAGCAAGGAATCATGCGTCATATAACCCACCACTGGAGAAGGCCACTTTCAGTTATTTCAGCCCCAGCATACAGACAGAGGAGAGAGTTCCCACAGCAAGGAATCATGCGTCATTTCACCCACCACTAGAGAAGGCCACTTTCAGTTATTTTGGCCCCAGCATCCAGACAGAGGAGAGAGGTCCCACAGCAAGGAATCATGCGTCATATCACCCACCACTGGAGAAGGCCACTTTCAGTTATTTCGGACCCAGCACCCAGACAGAGGAGAGAGGTCCTACAGCAAGGAATCATGCCTCATATCACTCACCACTGGAGAAGGCCACTTTCAGTTATTTCGACCCAGCATGCAGACCGAGGATACAGGTCCCACAGCACGGAATCATGCGTCATATAACCCACCACTGGAGAGGGCCACTTTCAGTTATTTCAGCCCCAGCACCCAGACAGAGGAGAAAGGTCCCACAGAAAGGAATCATGTGTCATATCACCCACCACTGGAGAAGGCCACTTTCAGTTATTTCGGCCCAGCACCCAGATAGAGGAGAGAAGTCCCACAGCAAGGAATCATGCGTCATATCACCCACCACTGGAGAAGGCCACTTTCAGTTATTTTCGGCCGAGCACCCAGACAGAGGAGAGAGGTCCCAGAGCACGGAATCATGCGTCATATAACCCACCACTGGAGAAGGCCACTTTCAGTTATTTCAGCCCCAGCACCCAGACAGAGGAGAGAGGTCCCACAGCAAGGAATCATGTGTCATATCACCCACCACTGGAGAAAGCCACTTTCAGTTATTTCGGCCCAGCACCCAGATAGAGGAGAGAGGTCCCAGAGCAAGGAATCATGCGTCATTTCACCCACCACTAGAGAAGGCCACTTTCAGTTATTTTGGCCCCAGCATCCAGACAGAGGAGAGAGGTCCCAAAGCAAGGAATCATGCGTTATATCACCCACCACTGGAGAAGGCCACTTTCAGTTATTTCGGACCCAGCACCCAGACAGAGGAGAGAGGTCCCACAGCAAGGAATCATTCGTCATATCACCCACCACTGGAGAAGGCCACTTTCAGTTATTTTGGTCCCAGCATCCAGACAGAGGAGAGAGGTCCCACAGCAAGGAATCATGCGTCATATCACCCACCACTGGAGAAGGCCACTTTCAGTTATTTTGGACCCAGCACCCAGACAGAGGAGAGAAGTCCCACAGCAAGGAATCATGCCTCATATCACTCACCACTGGAGAAGGCCTCTTTCAGTTATTTCGGACCCAGCACCCAGACAGAGTAGAGAGGTCCCACAGCAAGGAATCATGCCTCATATCACCCACCACTGGAGAAGGCCACTTTCAGTTATTTCGACCCAGCACCCAGACCGAGGATACAGGTCCCACAGCACGGAAGCATGCGTCATATAACCCACTACTGGAGAAGGCCACTTTCAGTTATTTCAGCCCCAGCACCCAGACAGAGGAGAGAGGTCCCACAGCAAGGAATCATGTGTCATATCACCCACCACTGGAGAAATCCACTTTCAGTTATTTCGGCCCAGCACCCAGATAGAGGAGAGAGGTCCCAGAGCAAGGAATCATGCGTCATTTCACCCACCACTAGAGAAGGCCACTTTCAGTTATTTTGGCCCCAGCATCCAGACAGAGGAGAAAGGTTCCACAGCAAGGACTCATGCGTCATATCACCCACCACTGGAGAAGGCCACTTTCAGTTATTTCGGCCCAGCACCCAGACAGAGGAGAGAGGTCCCACATCAAGGAATCATGCCTCATATCACCCACCACTGGAGTAGGCCACTTTTAGTTATTTCGACCCAGCATGCAGACCGAGGATACAGGTCCCACAGCACAGAATCATGCGTCATATAACCCACCACTGGAGAAGGCCACTTTCAGTTATTTCAGCCCCAGCACCCAGACAGAGGAGAGAGGTCCCACAGCAAGGAATCATGTGTCATATCACCCACCACTGGAGAAGGCCACTTTCAGTTATTTCGGCCCAGCATCCAGATAGAGGAGAGAGGTCCCACAGCAAGGAATCATTCGTCATATCACCCATGTTGTGGAAATTATTATGATGTGTTTTCTAATATTGTCATCGTGTCTCTCAGTGTGTAAACCACTGGAAGTGGATATCTTGCTGCGGATATAGAGACGCAGCAAGCAGTGTTTTCTTGGCGAATGGATAGATGCCGGCTGGGGCCCTCCGCCCAAAAGGCGGATTTATTGGCTTGGCGTGTATGCATTTATTAAGAGAACAATATACGGAAAGGAACGTGCATTCGTTATTTCCAGTGTGCCTGATCAACCGCTGGAGATGGTGACGCTGTTCCTATAAGTAGGCCCACATAAGAATCCTGGTGAGCCTTGTTGAGCATTGATCACTGATCGGTGCTGAACAAGACTCCCCCTAGTGGTGACTGAGAGACATGTTGTGGTATTCTTTCTGTGGGTGTGGGTGTCATCACTTCCTGTATGTCTGTACTGTACCTGAAGTGAGTGGTCAGGTGTTGGGCCCGCCCACTTCCTATTTGTTATCCCTTGGTCTATGTAAATAAAGAAAGGGTCTGAGAGGGCAGGCGCGCTACAGATCTCAACCATGAAACATCTTAACTCATTACTGGAATAGTGCGGCCTTTCCTTACACAAAAGAGCTGATACACGTGCTTGGGAGCGCGGGGTAAGGGAAATTACTATAACAGATGGCGAGCTAGGTATCAACCAACTGATTTTTCTACTCTGCACAGCAGATAAAAGGAGAGAGTAAGGTGTAAGTTTGTCTGCTGCGTCAGAGGAAATCTCTGCTTGGTAAAAGAACATTTTCGCTCTTTGTGTAAGGACAAGGTAAGTGCTTTTCCGTTGTGTAGTTTTTGGTGGATCTGAGTTGATTGTAAAGAGATTGTATAGTCAGATTGTGATGTGTGTGCTGACCAATTGTTTTGTTGTAACTTCTCTGTTTTTGTGTAACTTTTATGGCAGTGTGATTTTGTAAGAGGTGATTCTGGTTTGTAGAGCAAGCATTCTGTTTTAGTGTTTGTACAGGAGAGACAGCATTTAGAGTTTGCTAGATTTTGGAGACACCATCTTATCTTTCATTGTGTGTCCACGCATGTGGTTTGTCGGCCATCTTTGATTTCCTCTGTGTAAGACCATGCCATGCGGTTTGTCGGCCATCTTTGATTTCCTCTGTGTAAGACCATGCCATGCGGTTTGTCGGCCATCTTTGATTTGCTTTGTGGGAAAAGTATGTGCGTTTGGCAGACATCTTAGTTAGGTTAGTGCTGCAGGTTTTACCAAGGAATTCATTTTAGTTTGAGCTGGTTCACATTTTAGGTTTGGTGTCTATGGAAAGCGATTTGTTTGTTTTTGCCTCGAATGTCAGTTTTGTGCAGAATAGTTATTTTCTCTTTCTGTAACCTTTCTATGTACAGTTTGATTTTGATTTGTAGTTCTGTGAGACAAGTCAGAGATCGATAACCGTATATTTTTGTAGTAACAATTGTGGTGTTTTGTACGTATATCATGGAAGGAATTTTTAAAGAAGTAACAAAAGTGAAAAACACGGAGGCCATTGTTCAAGCTATGCAGGGATCTACTGATCCATGGTGGCAGGCTCAGAATTGTGTAGCAAACCTGATCGGTACCAGAAAATGGCGCAAACGTGAAGGCAAGTATGCTCTGATTTATGCTGCTGGGTGGATAGCGGATAAATATCGTGAGTCTTGTCGGCTGAAGTTGAGCTTGGAAGGAGAAGTGGAAAATTTAAAATCGAAAATTGTTAAATTGAAAACTCTTGTCCAGAAGGCAGCTGAAGCTAGCGCTAATTATGAATGTACCGTGAGGTGTAATACTGAGCTACGTAGGGAGAATGCACAGTTGTCTGAGAGCCTGGCGCATGCGCAGTGTGCTGTGAGGGAATTGTCTGCCCTCTGCAGGAGGAGAGAAGCTGAACAGTCTCAGTACTTAGTGCAGCCATAGGTATTGAAGGAACCATTAGAGAGTAATGGTTCTGGAGTTACAGAGAAAATATTGGCGGTAAGTATGGAGAAGTCTGAGGAAGTTCAATCAGATTCTGAAGCCGACTCAGGGATGGACACTTTATCTGACCCTGGAGTTGGAAGTATTGATCCAGAGACAGACGATTCCTCAGATGAGTCCGTGGTAAGAGGACTTAAGTCAGATAGTATTGTGGGATCTAGTCATGCTAGGATGATTAATGTTGTTCAGCAGGGCCGGTCACCATGTGCTCAGAGAAGGTTTTGTGCAGGGAGACAGTATATTTGTTGTTTTGCATGCAGGGGGTTTGGGCACATTGCAAGGTACTGTGCGGTAACTAATGGCAACAAACAAAGGTATGTTAAGTACCCCAGAACCACTCCCAGAAGTAAGGTGGTTTATTCAGCAAGGTGGGGGGATGGTCCCAGACATGGTCCTTTGCAAAGGCACAGAAGCTATGGACAGCCAAGGTCATGGATCCAGGAAGCAGATTTTAAATCCCAGTGTGAGCGGTTAAAATGTGAAAATGTGAAACTTAGAGAGGAAAGAGATCGCTTATTGGAATTCAGCAGAGTTTCTAATTTTGTGTGAGACCTAAATTTGCTTTTTCCTTTCCATTGAAACCGGTTTTGTGGGACCTTGTGATGTTAAATCCTGCTTCTTTGGTAAAATGAATCTGAAGTTGGTTTGGGGCTGGGCAAATTAGCATTTCAATGACTGGGTGGGAAGAAGTTCTCCTGCCAGTTTTATGGTTTCAGGTGAACCCTCCAAGATATTGATGTGTTAATTTAGTCATATACAAGATATCCACTCCAATGTATCTGCTCCAAGGGTTCTGTTCCAATGTGACGTCTCTTGATAAGATTTTGTCTGTGTTATTAATGTTTTACTAGTTTTGTCTTTCAGGGAAACTTAGAGATTTACAGAAGAACCTGGAGATGTGCGGTTTTAACTTTATTTTTCCCTGCAGGCAATAACCAGATATTAGAGGACCTTTCTATATTGTTTTTGTTTTTCAATTTTTTAAGGGAAAAGCCTCTAAATTTAATTATGTAATGTGCAGTCAGGTATGCTAAATTCTAAATTTAATTTTTGCTGTTTTGTTTTTCTCCCCCCAGAGGCCTGCACTGTAGTTTAAGAAAGTAGCTGCTATTGTGAGACAAATGTGACGGTGAGGATTGGATATGGGGACAATCACACCCTCCCGGAATGTGGCTGGTGGTAATCAGGGCGTATTCTCTTTTACACATTCTGATTGTGCACCAGTTTGCATATTTTTTAACTTTTGGTACATTATTCTCCTTAGCAGCAAGCTTAATGATTTTTTTTATATATATATATTTTTTTTTTAACAGATTGCATGTTCCTTTAATAGGAAGCAGCATTCAATCTGGGATTTTTCGTTAGTTACTGGGGGTCTCGTGATATTGTGTGGGAACTACTGTCTGAATTCAAGGGTTGCTGCTGAGCGAGAGGTTTTTGATCAGTCACTGCGAAAAAAAGGGCTTCGTGTGGTGTAAAGCTTGACTATATAGGATCATATAGGCAAAGGAAAGTGAGTTGATGAGCTTTTTTTAAGGAGACAAGGTGGTATATATCACCGGGCATACCAATAGCTGTCTGCAATTGGAAGCCCTATCCTGTGGTCAGGTCACTATTCAGAGCCAAAACCGAGGCTGGTATATCTCATTAGGAGACTCAGAGGGCCACCGTGTGTCGGTGCGAGCCCCGGGCTGCCATGTGTCGGCAAGAGCCCCATTCCTCACGCTGCTAGTCCTTTTCCTGAGGTCTAACTAGGATGAACGGAGTCCGTGTGTCGGTGCCAGAAATCCTAGGGCAACTCAGAGGCGAACGAAGGGGGGTAGCAGCCGTCCAGGCGTGTGTCGCGGGACACTGTAGGTGGACGCACCTACTTTTAGAAGGCTCGAGCATTGGGTATAGGGAAAATTAGGGACCAGAAGGGTACCACTTCTGAGTATAGAACAGCCAAGCAGCACATGAAATCCATCTATGGAGGAGGAGTTGTTAAGTCCCTCAAAGATTGGCACCAATGGACTGTAGGTTCAGAGTGAACCATCCCCAAAGATGGGGACTTTTTGAGGTCTGGATTTGGGGAAAAGTTCGTCCGAGGATTCCCCACTAGACCCCAAAGCCATGGTTCCCTCCAGAAGGCAGAACTGTGGCTGCACAAATTCATTGAGCTCCGGCAACAGGGCATTCAAAAGTCCCAGACAGTGTGAACTATCACTATCATGTACTCCCGTCCAACTAAAAGTATGGACTCCAATACTCTCTCTCATCTCTCTTTCTCTCTCTCTCATCCCTCCCTCATCTCTCCATCTAACAGTGAGATGATGCACCATGTTGAACCCAGCTTCTCTTCGTCCTGGTTTTGAGGACGATGAGAAGGGGGGGGAAGTGGTGTAGAAAACACCCATTTTCAAACTTTTTACTAACCATTCTAACCTATTAACTGTCAATTTTCTCACACCAAGAACCATCACGACTGCCTTTTCTTTGACAGTAGTTGGGTCAGATTTTTGCAAGGAGAAATCACAGCTGACCCATGGCCTGAATGTTCTGCTGTAGCCCTTTCAATGTCCACCACCGGGTTCGGGAGTCTCTCCCAGACCCAGACTCAATAACCAGTGTTCTTTAACCAGGTGATTGGGTCGTGCTAAAGAAACATCCAAAGACAGGACTAGAGCCGGGATATCTTGGGCCATTCCAGGTGCTGCTGAGGACGCCAACCTCTCTAAAGTTCGAGGGACGAGACAACTGGATCCACACCAGTCACTGCAAGAAGCTGCTCAACTACGTCAAAGGATGAGGAGTATCACTTTTGTTTACTTGTTTACTTTCATTCTTAGGAAGGGAAGGCACCTCAAATTGGCAAGGGCCACAAGAAGACATTTGTTAGTAGCACATCCTAGAGGGTAATATCAGATATAGGTTTAATAGTAGCTCCGGCTCCTTGTTTGTTAATCCTGTATGGGTGTCCGGCAGCTAGGCGGCCCGCAGATGAGGTAAAGGAGATAGGTTGGTGGGGTCCTCCAGTTGTAGCAGTTATTACTGGAGGCCCGTGACTGTCAGAAGTTCTTGTTTGGAGTTGACAGGTCTGTACTATTTCCTATGCGGGTTAGCCATTTATAAGGTAATTTCCCCTAATGTCAGAGGGTCATGTGTCCTGGTAAAGCTTGTCTCGTAATCTTACGTTGCAGCTGATTGGGAGGTTTTAGGGCTCCTTGGTTTTCCATTGGATCCGGGCATGTACTTATGTTTTTTGTTTCCATTAATTCTATATGCCTGATGTATAACCAACCGAGTACGAGATGCCCTGAAGACCAAACCATCGACCAGATGCTGAGGAATAATCATCGAGGGACACTGAGCAGCATATGACAAAGAGGAGGGACTGTTGTGGAAATTATTATGATGTGTTTTCTAATATTGTCATCGTGTCTCTCAGTGTGTAAACCACTGGAAGTGGATATCTTGCTGCGGATATAGAGACGCAGCAAGCAGTGTTTTCTTGGCGAATGGATAGATGCCGGCTGGGGCCCTCCGCCCAAAGGCGGATTTATTGGCTTAGCGTGTATGCATTTATTAAGAGAACAATATACGGAAAGGAACGTGCATTCGTTATTTCCAGTGTGCCTGATCAACCGCTGGAGATGGTGACGCTGTTCCTATAAGTAGGCCCACATAAGAATCCTGGTGAGCCTTGTTGAGCATTGATCACTGATCGGTGCTGAACAAGACTCCCCCTAGTGGTGACTGAGAGACATGTTGTGGTATTCTTTCTGTGGGTGTGTGTGTCATCACTTCCTGTATGTCTGTACTGTACCTGAAGGGAGTGGTCAGGTGTTGGGCCCGCCCACTTCCTATTTGTTATCCCTTGGTCTATGTAAATAAAGAAAGGGTCTGAGAGGGCAGGCGCGCTACAGATCTCAACCATGAAACATCTTAACTCATTACTGGAATAGTGCGGCCTTTCCTTACACAAAAGAGCTGATACACGTGCTTGGGAGCGCGGGGTAAGGGAAATTACTATAACACCCACCACTGGAGAAGGCCACTTTCAGTTAATTTCGGCCGAGCACCCAGACAGAGGAGAGAGGTCCCACAGCAAGGAATCATGCGGCATATCATCCACCACTGGAGAAGGCCACTTTCAGTTATTTCGGCCCCAGCACCCAGACAGAGGAGAGAGGTCCCACAGCAAGGAATCATGCGTCATATCACCTACCACTGGAGAAAGCCACTTTCAGTTATTTCGGCCCAGCACCGAGATAGAGGAGAGAGGTCCCACAGCAAGGAATCATGCGTCATATCACCCACCACTGGAGAAGGCCACTTTCAGTTATTTCGGACCCAGCACCCAGACAGAGGAGAGAGGTCCCACAGCAAGGAATCATGCCTCATATCACCCACCACTGGAGAAGGCCACTTTCAGTTATTTCGACCCAGCACCCAGACCGAGGATACAGGTCCCACAGCACGGAATCATGCGTCATATAACCCACTACTGGAGAAGGCCACTTTCAGTTATTTCAGCCCCAGCACCCAGACAGAGGAGAGAGGTCCCACAGCAAGGAATCATGTGTCATATCACCCACCACTGGAGAAATCCACTTTCAGTTATTTCGGCCCAGCACCCAGATAGAGGAGAGAGGTCCCAGAGCAAGGAATCATGCGTCATTTCACCCACCACTAGAGAAGGCCACTTTCAGTTATTTTGGCCCCAGCATCCAGACAGAGGAGAGAGGTCCCACAGCAAGGAATCATGCGTCATATCACCCACCACTGGAGAAGGCCACTTTTAGTTATTTCGGACCCAGCACCCAGACAGAGGAGAGAGGTCCCACAGCAAGGAATCATGCCTCTTATCACCCACCACTGGAGAATTCCACTTTTAGTTATTTCGACCCAGCATGCAGACCGAGGATACAGGTCCCACAGCACAGAATCATGCGTCATATCACCCACCACTAGAGAAGGCCACTTTCAGTTATTTCAGCCCCAGCACCCAGACAGAGGAGAGAGGTCCCACAGCAAGGAATCATGTGTCATATCACCCACCACTGGAGAAGGCCACTTTCAGTTATTTCGGCCCAGCATCCAGATAGAGGAGAGAGGTCCCACAGCAAGGAATCATGCGTCATATCACCCACCACTGGAGAAGGCCACTTTCAGTTATTTTCGGCCGAGCACCCAGACAGAGGAGAGAGGTCCCACAGCAAGGAATCATGCGGCATATCATCCACCACTGGAGAAGGCCACTTTCAGTTATTTCGGCCCCAGCACCCAGACAGAGGAGAGAGGTCCCACAGCAAGGAATCATGCGTCATATCACCTACCACTGGAGAAAGCCACTTTCAGTTATTTCGGCCCAGCACCCAGATAGAGGAGAGAGGTCCCACAGCAAGGAATCGTGCGTCATATCACCCACCACTGGAGAAGGCCACTTTCAGTTATTTCGGACCCAGCACCCAGACAGAGGAGAGAGGTCCCACAGCAAGGAATCATGTGTCATATCACCCACCACTGGAGAAGGCCACTTTCAGTTATTTCGGACCCAGCACCCAGACAGAGGAGAGAGGTCCCACAGCACGAAATCATGCGTCATATAACCCACCACTGGAGAAGGCCACTTTCAGTTATTTCAGCTCCAGCACCCAGATAGAGGAGAGAGGTCCCACAGCAAGGAATCATGCGGCATATCATCCACCACTGGAGAAGGCCACTTTCAGTTATTTCGGCCCGAGCACCCAGACAGAGGAGAGAGGTCCCACAGCAAGGAATCATGCGTCATATCACCCACCACTGGAGAAGGCCACTTTCAGTTATTTCGGACCCAGCACCCAGACAGAGGAGAGAGGTCCCACAGCAAGGAATCATGCCTCATATCACCCACCACTGGAGAAGGCCACCTTCAGTTATTTCGACCCAGCACCCAGACCGAGGATACAGGTCCCACAGCACGAAATCATGCGTCATATAACCCACCACTGGAGAAGGCCACTTTCAGTTATTTCAGCTTCAGCACCCAGATAGAGGAGAGAGGTCCCACAGCAAGGAATCATGTGTCATATCACCCACCACTGGAGAAAGCCACTTTCAGTTATTTCGGCCCAGCACCCAGATAGAGGAGAGAGGTCCCAGAGCAAGGAATCATGCGTCATTTCACCCACCACTAGAGAAGGCCACTTTCAGTTATTTTGGCCCCAGCATCCAGACAGAGGAGAGAGGTCCCACAGCAAGGAATCATGCGTCATATCACCCACCACTGGAGAAGGCCACTTTCAGTTATTTCGGACCCAGCACCCAGACAGAGGAGAGAGGTTCCACAGCAAGGAATCATGCGTCAAATCACCCACCACTGGAGAATTCCACTTTCAGTTATTTCGGACCCAGCACCCAGACAGAGGAGAGAGGACCCACAGCAAGGAATCATGCGTCATATCACCCACCACTGGAGAAGGCCACTTTCAGTTATTTTGGACCCAGCACCCAGACAGAGGAGAGAGGTCCCACAGCAAGGAATCATGCGGCATATCATCCACCACTGGAGAAGGCCACTTTCAGTTATTTTGGCCCCAGCACCCAGACAGAGGAGAGAGGTCCCACAGCAAAGAATCATGCGTCATATCACCCACCACTGGAGAAGGCCACTTTTAGTTATTTCGACCCAGCACCCAGACCGAGGATACAGGTCCCACAGGACGGAATCATGCGTCATATAACCCACCACTGGAGAAGGCCACTTTCAGTTATTTCAGCCCCAGCACCCAGAAAGAGGAGAGAGGTCCCACAGCAAGGAATCATGCGTCATATCACCCACCACTGGAGAAGGCCACTTTCAGTTATTTCGGACCCAGCACCCAGACAGAGGAGAGAGGTCCCACAGCAAGGAATCATGCGTCATATCACCCACCACTGGAGAAGGCCACTTTCATTTATTTTGGCCCCAGCATCCAGACAGAGGAGAGAGGTCCCACAGCAAGGAATCATGCGTCATATCACCCACCACTGGAGAAGGCCACTTTCAGTTATTTCGGACCCAGCACCCAGACAGAGGAGAGAGGTCCCACAGCAAGGAATCATGCGTCATATCACCCACCACTGGAGAAGGCCACTTTCAGTTATTTCGGACCCAGCACCCAGACAGAGGAGAGAGGTCCCACAGCAAGGAATCATGCGTCATATCACCCACCACTGGAGAAGGCCACTTTCAGTTATTTCGACCCAGCACCCAGACAGAGGAGAGAGGTCCCACAGCAAGGAATCATGCGTCATATCACCCACCACTGGAGAAGGCCACTTTCAGTTATTTCGACCCAGCACCCAGACCGAGGATACAGGTCCCACAGCAAGGAATCATGCGTCATATCACCCACCACTGGAGAAGGCCACTTTCAGTTATTTCAGCCCCAGCACCCAGACAGAGGAGAGAGGTCCCACAGCAAGGAATCATGCGTCATATCACCCACCACTGGAGATGGCCACTTTCAGTTATTTCGGACCCAGCACCCAGACAGAGGAGAGAGGTCCCACAGCAAGGAATCATGCGTCATATCACCCACCACTGGAGAAGGCCACTTTCAGTTATTTCGGCCCAGCACCCAGACAGAGGAGAGGTCCCACAGCAAGGAATCATGCGTCATATCACCCACCACTGGAGAAGGCCACTTTCAGTTATTTTGGCCCCAGCATCCAGACAGAGGAGAGAGGTCCCACAGCAAGGAATCATGCGTCATATCACCCACCACTGGAGAAGGCCACTTTCAGTTATTTCGGACCCAGCACCAAGACAGAGGAGAGAGGTCCCACAGCAAGGAATCATGCGTCATATCACCCACCACTGGAGAAGGCCACTTTCAGTTATTTTGGCAACAGCATCCAGACAGAGGATAGAGGTCCCACAGTAAGGAATCATGCGGCATATCATCCACCACTGGAGAAGGCCACTTTCAGTTATTTCGGCCCCAGCACCCAGACAGAGGAGAGAGGTCCCACAGCAAGGAATCATGCGTCATATCACCCACCACTGGAGAAGTCCACTTTCAGTTATTTCGGACCCAGCACCCAGACAGAGGAGAGAGGTCCCACAGCAAGGAATCATGCCTCATATCACCCACCACTGGAGAAGGCCACCTTCAGTTATTTCGACCCAGCACCCAGACCGAGGATACAGGTCCCACAGCACGAAATCATGCGTCATATAACCCACCACTGGAGAAGGCCACTTTCAGTTATTTCTGCTCCAGCACCCAGATAGAGGAGAGAGGTCCCACAGCAAGGAATCATGCGTCATATCACCCACCACTGGAGAAAGCCACTTTCAGTTATTTCGGCCCAGCACCCAGATAGAGGAGAGAGGTCCCAGAGCAAGGAATCATGCGTCATTTCACCCACCACTAGAGAAGGCCACTTTCAGTTATTTTGGCCCCAGCATCCAGACAGAGGAGAGAGGTCCCACAGCAAGGAATCATGCGTCATATCACCCACCACTGGAGAAGGCCACTTTCAGTTATTTCGGACCCAGCACCCAGACAGAGGAGAGAGGTCCCACAGCAAGGAATCATGCGTCATATCACCCACCACTGGAGAAGGCCACTTTCAGTTATTTCGGACCCAGCACCCAGACAGAGGAGAGAGGTCCCACAGCAAGGAATCATGCCTCATATCACCCACCACTGGAGAAGGCCACTTTCAGTTATTTCGACCCAGCACCCAGACCGAGGATACAGGTCCCACAGCACGGAATCATGCGTCGTATAACCCACCACTGGAGAAGGCCACTTTCAGTTATTTCAGCCCCAGCACCCAGAAAGAGGAGAGAGGTCCCACAGCAAGGAATCATGTGTCATATCACCCACTACTGGAGAAAGCCACTTTCAGTTATTTCGGCCCAGCACCCAGATAGAGGAGAGAGGTCCCACAGCAAGGAATCATGCGTCATATCACCCACCACTGGAGAAGGCCACTTTCAGTTATTTTCGGCCGAGCACCCAGACAGAGGTAAGAGGTCCCACAGCAAGGAATCATGCGGCATATCATCCACCACTGGAGAAGGCCACTTTCAGTTATTTCGGCCCCAGCACCCAGACAGAGGAGAGAGGTCCCACAGCAAGGAATCATGCGTCATATCACCCACCACTGGAGAAGTCCACTTTCAGTTATTTCGGACCCAGCACCCAGACAGAGGAGAGAGGTCCCACAGCAAGGAATCATGCCTCATATCACCCACCACTGGAGAAGGCCACCTTCAGTTATTTCGACCCAGCACCCAGACCGAGGATACAGGTCCCACAGCACGAAATCATGCGTCATATAACCCACCACTGGAGAAGGCCACTTTCAGTTATTTCTGCTCCAGCACCCAGATAGAGGAGAGAGGTCCCACAGCAAGGAATCATGTGTCATATCACCCACCACTGGAGAAAGCCACTTTCAGTTATTTCGGCCCAGCACCCAGATAGAGGAGAGAGGTCCCAGAGCAAGGAATCATGCGTCATTTCACCCACCACTAGAGAAGGCCACTTTCAGTTATTTTGGCCCCAGCATCCAGACAGAGGAGAGAGGTCCCACAGCAAGGAATCATGCGTCATATCACCCACCACTGGAGAAGGCCACTTTCAGTTATTTCGGACCCAGCACCCAGACAGAGGAGAGAGGTCCCACAGCAAGGAATCATGCGTCATATCACCCACCACTGGAGAATTCCACTTTCAGTTATTTCGGACCCAGCACCCAGACAGAAGAGAGAGGTCCCACAGCAAGGAATCATGCGTCATATCACCCACCACTGGAGAAGGCCACTTTCAGTTATTTTAGACCCAGCACCCAGACAGAGGAGAGAGGTCCCACAGCAAGGAATCATGCGGCATATCATCCACCACTGGAGAAGGCCACTTTCAGTTATTTCGGCCCCAGCACCCAGACAGAGGAGAGAGGTCCCACAGCAAAGAATCATGCGTCATATCACCCCCCACTGGAGAAGGCCACTTTCAGTTATTTCGGACCCAGCACCCAGACAGAGGAGAGAGGTCCCACAGCAAGGAATCATGCGTCATATCACCCACCACCGGAGAAGGCCACTTTCAGTTATTTTGGCCCAGCACCCAGACAGAGGAGAGAGGTCCCACAGCAAGGAATCATGCGTCATATCACCCACCACTGGAGAAGGCCACTTTCAGTTATTTCGGACCCAGCACTAAGACAGAGGAGAGAGGTCCCACAGCAAGGAATCATGCGTCATATCACCCACCACCGGAGAAGGCCACTTTCAGTTATTTCGGCCCAGCACCCAGACAGAGGAGACAGGTCCCACAGCAAGGAATCATGCGTCATATCACCCACCTCTGGAGAAGGCCACTTTCAGTTATTTAGCCCAGGCTCCCAGACCGAGGAGAGAGGTCCCACAGCAAGGAATCATGCGTCATATCACCCACCACCGGAGAAGGCCACTTTCAGTTATTTCGGCCCCACCACCCAGACAGAGGAGAGGTTCATTCAACTTTGGGTTGCACCGCAAGATCATGGTAAGTTAAAAAAATTAGCATTCAATAAAGAAGTGCCCCAGAGTACAAGAATACATGGTTGAGGGGGAGGCAGTTATAAATGTCAATTTTGTACAAGGGAGGCACAGGTCCTGTGGGATCCATGCCTGGTTTATTTTTTATGAACGTCAGCTTGTCCACGTTGGCTGTGGACAGACGGCTGCGTTTGTCAGCAATAACGCCCCCTGCCGTGCTGAATACACATTCAGACAAAACGCTGGCCGCCGGGCAGGCCAGCACCAACAAGGCATAAAATGCTAACTCTGGACACGTGGACAATTTGGAGACCCAGAAGTTGAATGGGTCCGAACCATCATTCAGTACGTGGAGGGGTGTGCAGACGTACTGTTCAACCATTTTAGTGAAATGCTGCCTCCTGCTAACACGCTCCGTATCAGGTGGTGGTGCAGTTAGCTGTGGTGTGGAGACAAAAATTTTCCACATTTCTGCCATGCTAACCCTGCCCTCAGAGTAGCTGGCCGTGACACAGCTGCATTGACGACCTCTTGCTCCTCCTCTGCCTTCGCCTTGGGCTTCCAACTGTTCCCCTGTGACATTTGGGAATGCTCTCAGGAGTGTTCAGAGCACCAGTGATGGGCCTGAGCTGTGTCGTGTGCCACCCCGCTGTGAACCTGCTTCATCCTCATCCTCCCCCACCTCCTACTCATCCTCCTCGTCCTCCAGTAGTGGGCCCTGGCTGGCAACATTTGTACCTGACCTCTGCTGTTGCAAAAAACCTCCCTCTGAGCCACTTCTAACAGACTTGCCTGAAAGTGCTAAAAATGACCCCTCCTCCTCCTCCTCCTCCTCGTGGGCCACCTCCTCTTCCATCATCGCCCTAAGCGTTTTCTTAAGGAGACATAGAAGTGGTATTGTAACGCTGATAACGGTGTCATCGCCACTGGCCATGTTGGTGGAGTACTCGAAACAACGCAACAGGGCACACAGGTCTCGCATGGAGGCCCAATCATTGGTGGTGAAGTGGTGCTGTTCCGCAGTGCGACTGACGCGTGCGTGCTGCAGCTGAAACTCCACTATGGCCTGCTGCTGCTCGCACAGTCTCTCCAGCATGTGCAAGTTGGAGTTCCACCTGGTGGACACGTCGCATATGAGGCGGTGAGCGGGAAGGCCGAAGTTCCCCTGTAGCGCAGACAGGCGAGCAGCGGCAGGATGTGAACGCCGGAAGCGCGCACAGACAGCCCTCACTTTACATGTCGGGGTAGTTGTGAATGAACTTCTGCACCACCAAATTCAGCACTTGCGCCAGGCAAGGGATGTGCGTCAAACCGGCTAGTCCCAGAGCTGCGACGAGATTTCGCCCATTATCGCACACCACCAGGCCGGGCTTGAGGCCCACCGGCAGAAACCACTGGTCGGTCTGTTGTTCAATACCCTGCCACAAATCCTGCGTGGTGTGGGGCCTGTCCCCGAAACATATGAGTTTTAGAATGGCCTGCTGACGTTTACCCGGGGCTGTGCTGAAGTTGGTGGTGAAGGTGTGTGGCTGACTGGATGAGCTGGTGGAAGCAGAGGAGGAGGAAGCCGAGTAGCAGGAGGAGGCTACAGGAGGCAAAGAATGATGCCCTGCGATCGTTGGTTGCGGAAGGACGTGTGCCAAGGAACTCTCCGCATGGGGCCCAGCCGCCACTACATTTACCCAGTGTGCAGTTAGGGAGATATAGCGTCCCTGGCCGTGCTTACTGGTCCATGTATTTGTGGTTAGGTGGACCTTGCCACAGATGGCGTTGCGCAGTGCACACTTCATTTTATCGGATACTTGGTTGTGCAAGGAAGGCACGGCTGTCTTGGAGAAGTAGTGGCGGCTGGGAACAACATACTGTGGGACAGCCATGGACATCAGCTGTTTGAAGCTGTCTGTGTCCACCAGCATAAATGACAGCATTTCAAAGGCCAGTAGTTTAGAAATGCTTGCATTCAGGCCCAGGGCTCAAGGGTGTCTAGGTGGGAATTTACGCTTTCTCTCCAAGGCTTGTGAGATGGAGAGCTGAATGCTGCCGTGTGACATGGTGGAGATGCTTGGTGACGCAGGTGGTGGTGTCGGGTGCAACCTCTGTTTGGTGGGCGGCAGGTGCCAACGTTCCTCCCGAGGCGGAGGAAGAGGCCGAGGCAGCAGCAGAAGAGGGAGCAGGGGGAGCCTGAGTGAGTTCCTTGCTTTTAAGGTGTTTACTCCACTGCAGTTCATGCTTTGCATGTAGATGCCTGGTCATGCAGGTTGTGCTAAGGTTCAGAACGTTAATGCCTCGCTTCAGGATCTGATGGCACAGCGTGCAAACCACTCGGGTCTTGTCGTCAGCACATTGTTTAAAGAAGTGCCATGCCAGGGAACCCCTTCAAGCTGCATTTGGGGAGCTCGGTTCCTGGTGGCGGTGGCCAGTAGCAGGCAAACTCTCGTGGCAGCGGCTGGTCTGCTTTTGCCCCCTGCTCCCTCTTTTGCTACGCTGTTGGCTCGGTCTCACCACTGCCTCTTCCTCTGAACTATGAAAGTCTGTGGCACGACCTTCATTCTTTGTGGGGTCTAGGACCTCATCGTCCCCTGCATCGTCTTCCACACAGTCTTCCTCCCTGACCTCCTGTTCGGTCTGCACACTGCAGAAAGACGCAGCAGTTGGCACCTGTGTTTCGTCATCATCAGAGACGTGCGGACTCCGATGAGGTGGTATTCCCATGCCCTCATCATCAGGAAACATCAGTGGTTGTGCATCAGTGCATTCTATGTCTTCCACTACTGTGGAAGGGCTAGGTGGATTCCCTTGGGAAACCCTGCAGGCAGAGTCTTCAAACAGCATAATAGACTGCTGCATAACTTGAGGCTCAGACAGTTTCCCTTATATGCATGGGGGTGATGTGACAGACTGATGGGCTTGGTTTTCAGGTGCAACCTGTGCGCTTTCTGCAGAAGACTAGGTGGGAGATAATGTGGCCCCACCAAATATCGCTGTAAATTCTGGCGGGTACTGGAACCTGAGGTAGTTGATTCACTAGGACGTGTGGCTGTGGCAGAATGGCCACGTCCTCTCCCAGCACCAGAGGGTACACTAACACCACCACGACCGCGTCCATGTCCCTTACTAGATGTTTTCCTCATTGTTACCGTTCACCAAGCACCACAATAAGAAAAAAAATATTTGGCCCAATGTATTGATTTCAAATTCAGGCTTTTTTACTACAGGCACCTAACACTATCTGCCTATTTATTTATGTAGCGTATTACACTAATCCAGGCACAGCAGTAATAACTGATTTAGGGGAATATCTCTTTTAGGGCTAGTATTTAGGCCCTGGATGAAAGGTATCCTTTTATGGACAGATTTACACTTCGCCTGCAACAACTCGAACACCAGATTCAGGGTATTACTATTGTGGCAATTGAATTTCACCCCAGAACAAAATATATGTTTTTGCGGACACTATGAAACTTGGCCAGCCACAGCTGAAACCACTGATTTATGGTATTGCTATTTTGGCAATTGAATTTCACCCCAGAACAAAATATATGTTTTTGCGGACACTATGAAACATGACCAGCCACAGCTGAAACCACTGATTTATGGTATTGCTATTTTGGCAATTGAATTTCACCCCACAACAAAATATATGTTTTTGCGGACACTATGAAACTTGGCCAGCCACAGCTGAAACCACTAATTTATGGTATTGCTATTTTGGCAATTGAATTTCACCCCAGAATAAAATATATGTTTTTGCTGACACTATGAAACTTGGCCTGCAACAGCTGGGACACCAGATTCAGGGTATTGCTATTTTGGCAATTGAATTTCACCCCAGAACAAAATATATGTTTTTGCGGACACTATGAAACTTGGCCTGCAACAGCTGGGACACCAGATTCAGGGTATTGCTATTTTGGCAATTGAATTTCAACCTAGAAGAAAATATATGTTTTTGCGGACACTATGAAACTTGGCCAGCCACAGCTGAAACCACTAATTTATGGTATTGCTATTTTTTCAATTGAATTTCACTCCAGAATAAAATATATGTTTTTTAGACTCTATGAAACTTGGTCTGCAAAAGCTGGGAAACCAGATTCAGGGTATTGCTATTTTGGCAGTTGAATTTCACCCCAGAATAAAATATATGTTTTTGCGGAAATTATGAAACTTGGCCTGAAACAGCTGGGACACCAGATTCAGGGTATTGCTATTTTGGCAATTGAATTTCACCCCAGGGCAAAATATATGTTTTTGCGGCCACTATGAAACTTGGCCAGCTACAGCTGAAACCACTGATTTATGGTATTGCTATTTTGGCAATTGAATTTAACCCCGGAACAAAATATATGTTTTTGTGGACACTATGAAACTTGGGCTGCAACAGCTGGGACACCAGATTCAGGGTATTGCTATTTTAGCAATTGAATTTCACCCCACAACAAAATATATGTTTTTGCGGACACTATGATACTTGGCCAGCCACAGCTGAAACCATTGATTTATGGTATTGCTATTTTGGCAACTGAATTTCACCCCAGAACAAAATATATGTTTTTGCTGACACTATGAAACTTGGCCTGCAACAGCTGGGACACCAGATTCAGGGTATTGCTATTTTGGCAATTGAATTTCAACCTAGAAGAAAATATATGTTTTTGCGGACACTATGAAACTTGGCCAGCCACAGCTGAAACCACTAATTTATGGTATTGCTATTTTGGCAATTGAATTTCACCCCAGAATAAAATATATGTTTTTTGGACTCTATGAAACTTGGTCTGCAAAAGCTGGGAAACCAGATTCAGGGTATTGCTATTTTGGCAATTGAATTTCACCCCAGAATAAAATATATGTTTTTGCTGATACTATGAAACTTGGGCTGCAACAGCTGGGACACCAGATTCAGGGTATTGCTATTTTGGCAATTGAATTTCACCCCAGGGCAAAATATATGTTTTTGCGGACACTATGAAACTTGGCCAGCTACAGCTGAAACCACTGATTTATGGTATTGCTATTTAGGCAATTGAATTTCACCCCGGAACAAAATATATGATTTTGTGGACACTATGAAACTTGGGCTGCAACAGCTGGGACACCAGATTCAGGGTATTGCTATTTTGGCAATTGAATTTCACACCACAACAAAATATATGTTTTTGCGGACACTATGAATCTTGGCTAGCCACAGCTGAAACCACTGATTTATGGTATTGCTATTTTGGCAATTGAATTTCACCCCAGAACAAAATATATGTTTTTGCGGACACTATGAAACTTGGCCAGCCACAGCTGAAACCACTGATTTATGGTATTGCTATTTTGGCAATTGAATTTCACCCCAGGGCAAAATATATGTTTTTGCGGACACTATGAAACTTGGCCAGCCACAGCTGAAACCACTGATTTATGGTATTGCTATTTTGGCAATTGAATTTCACCCCAGAATAAAATATATGTTTTTTGGACTCTATGAAACTTGGCCTGCAAAAGCTGGGATACCAGATTCAGGGTATTGCTATTTTGGCAATTTAATTTCACCCCAGAACAAAATATATGTTTTTGCTGACACCATGAAACTTGGCCTGCAACAGCTGGGACACCCAGATTCAGGGTATTGCTATTTTGGCAATTGAATTTCAACCCAGAACAAAATATATGTTTTTGCGGACACTACGAAACTTGGCCTGCAACAGCTGGGACATCAGATTCAGGGTATTGCTATTTTGGCAATTGAATTTCACCCCACAACAAAATATCAGTTTTTGCGGACACTAAGAATCTTGGCCAGCCACAGCTGAAACCACTGATTTA
>JAKVIS010000884.1:0-47120 GCA_033119425.1 Bufotes viridis | reverse complement strand
ATATAATAGATACTAAGAAGTAATAATATAATCGCTGTATATAATAGATACTGAGAGGTAATAATATAATCGCTGTATATAATAGATACTAAGATGTAATAATATAATCGCTGTATATAATAGATACTAAGAAGTAATAATATAATCACTGTATATAATAGATACTAAGAGGTAATAATATAATCACTGTATATAATAGATACTATGAAGTAATAATATAATCACTGTATATAATAGATACTAAGATGTAATAATATAATCGCTGTATATAATAGATACTAAGAGGTAATAATATAATCGCTGTATATAATAGATACTAAGTAGTAATAATATAATCGCTGTATATAATAGATACTAAGTAGTAATAATATAATCGCTGTATATAATAGATACTAAGAAGTAATAATATAATCACTGTATATAATAGATACTAAGAGGTAATAATATAATCGCTGTATATAATAGATACTGAGAGGTAATAATATAATCGCTGTATATAATAGATACTAAGAGGTAATAATATAATCACTGTATATAATAGATACTAAGAAGTAATAATATAATCACTGTATATAATAGATACTAAGAGGTAATAATATAATCACTGTATATAATAGATACTAAGAGGTAATAATATAATCACTGTATATAATAGATACTAAGAAGTAATAATATAATCACTGTATATAATAGATACTAAGAGGTAATAATATAATCACTGTATATAATAGATACTAAGAAGTAATAATATAATCACTGTATATAATAGATACTAAGAAGTAATAATATAATCGGTGTATATAATAGATACTAAGTAGTAATAATATAATACCTGTAGATAATAGATACTAAGAGGTAATAATATAATCGCTGTATATAATAGATACTAAGTAGTAATAATATAATCGCTGTATATAATAGATACTAAGAGGTAATAATATAATCGCTGTATATAATAGATACTAAGAGGTATTAATATAATCACTGTATATAATAGATACTAAGAAGTAATAATATAATCGCTGTATATAATAGATACTAAGAGGTAATAATATAATCACTGTATATAATAGATACTAAGAGGTATTAATATAATCGCTGTATATAATATATACTAAGATGTAATAATATAATACCTGTATATAATAGATACTAAGTAGTAATAATATAATCGCTGTATATAATAGATACTAAGAGGTAATAATATAATCGCTGTATATAATATATACTAAGATGTAATAATATAATCGCTGTATATAATAGATACTAAGTAGTAATAATATAATCGCTGTATATAATAGATACTAAGTAGTAATAATATAATCACTGTATATAATAGATACTAAGATGTAATAATATAATCGCTGTATATAATAGATACTAAGAGGTAATAATATAATCGCTGTATATAATAGATACTAAGAAGTAATAATATAATCGCTGTATATAATAGATACTAAGAGGTAATAATATAATCACTGTATATAATAGATACTAAGAGGTAATAATATAATCGCTGTATATAATAGATACTAAGAAGTAATAATATAATCACTGTATATAATAGATACTAAGAGGTAATAATATAATCGCTGTATATATTAGATACTAAGATGTAATAATATAATCGCTGTATATAATAGATACTAAGAAGTAATAATATAATCGCTGTATATAATAGATACTGAGAGGTAATAATATAATCGCTGTATATAATAGATACTAAGTAGTAATAATATAATCGCTGTATATAATAGATACTAAGTAGTAATAATATAATCGCTGTATATAATAGATACTAAGATGTAATAATATAATCACTGTATATAATAGATACTAAGAAGTAATAATATAATCGCTGTATATAATAGATACTAAGAAGTAATAATATAATCGCTGTATATAATAGATACTAAGATGTAATAATATAAAAGCTGTATTTAATAGATACTAAGATGTAATAATATAATCACTATATATAATAGATACTAAGAGGTAATAATATAATCGCTGTATATAATAGATACTAAGAGGTAATAATATAATACCTGTATATAATAGATACTAAGAGGTAATAATATAATCGCTGTATATAATAGATACTAAGAGGTAATAATATAATCCCTTTATATAATAGATACTAAGAAGTAATAATATAATCACTGTATATAATAGATACTAAGAGGTAATAATATAATCGCTGTATATAATAGATACTAAGAAGTAATAATATAATCACTGTATATAATAGATACTAAGAGGTAATAATATAATCACTGTATATAATAGATACTAAGAGGTAATAATATAATACCTGTATATAATAGATACTAAGAAGTAATAATATAATCGCTGTATATAATTGATACTAAGAGGTAATAATATAATCACTGTATATAATAGATACTAAGAGGTAATAATATAATCGCTGTATATAATAGATACTAAATAGTAATAATATAATCGCTGTATATAATAGATACTAAGAAGTAATAATATAATCACTGTATATAATAGATACTAAGAGGTAATAATATAATCACTGTATATAATAGATACTAAGAAGTAATAATATAATCACTGTATATAATAGATACTAAGATGTAATAATATAATCACTGTATATAATAGATACTAAGAGGTATTAATATAATCGCTGTATATAATAGATACTAAGAGGTAATAATATAATCACTGTATATAATAGATACTAAGATGTAATAATATAATCACTGTATATAATAGATACTAAGTAGTAATAATATAATCGCTGTATATAATAGATACTAAGTAGTAATAATATAATACCTGTATATAATAGATACTAAGAAGTAATAATATAATCGCTGTATATAATAGATACTAAGTAGTAATAATATAATCACTGTATATAATAGATACTAAGAGGTAATAATATAATCGCTGTATATAATTTATACTAAGAGGTAATAATATAATCGCTGTATATAATAGATACTAAATAGTAATAATATAATCGCTGTATATAATAGATACTAAGAGGTAATAATATAATCGCTGTATATAATAGATACTAAGAAGTAATAATATAATCACTGTATATAATAGATACTAAGAGGTAATAATATAATCACTGTATATAATAGATACTAAGAAGTAATAATATAATCACTGTATATAATAGATACTAAGATGTAATAATATAATCGCTGTATATAATAGATACTAAGAGGTAATAATATAATCGCTGTATATAATAGATACTAAGTAGTAATAATATAATCGCTGTATATAATAGATACTAAGTAGTAATAATATAATACCTGTATATAATTGATACTAAGAGGTAATAATATAATCGCTGTATATAATAGATACTAAGAGGTAATAATATAATACCTGTATATAATTGATACTAAGAAGTAATAATATAATCGCTGTATATAATAGATACTAAGAGGTAATAATATAATCGCTGTATATAATAGATACTAAATAGTAATAATATAATCGCTGTATATAATAGATACTAAGAGGTAATAATATAATCACTGTATATAATAGATACTAAGAGGTAATAATATAATCACTGTATATAATAGATACTAAGAGGTAATAATATAATCGCTGTATATAATAGATACTAAATAGTAATAATATAATCGCTGTATATAATAGATACTAAGAGGTAATAATATAATCGCTGTATATAATAGATACTAAGAGGTAATAATATAATCACTGTATATAATAGATACTAAGTAGTAATAATATAATACCTGTATATAATAGATACTAAGAGGTAATAATATAATACCTGTATATAATAGATACTGAGAAGTAATAATATAATCGCTGTATATAATAGATACTAAGAGGTAATAATATAATCGCTATATATAATAGATACTAAGAGGTAATAATATAATCGCTGTATATAATAGATACTAAGAAGTAATAATATAATCGCTGTATATAAAAGATACTAAGAAGTAATAATATAATACCTGTATATAATAGATACTAAGAGGTAATAATATAATCGCTGTATATAATAGATACTAAGAGGTAATAATATAATCGCTGTATATAATAGATACTAAGTAGTAATAATATAATACCTGTATATAATAGATACTAAGATGTAATAATATAATCGCTGTATATAATAGATACTAAGAAGTAATAATATAATACCTGTATATAATAGATACTAAGATGTAATAATATAATTGCAGTATATAATAAATACTAAGAAGTAATAATATAATCGCTGTATATAATAGATACTAAGAGGTAATAATATAATCGCTGTATATAATAGATACTAAGATGTAATAATATAATCGCTGTATATAATAGATACTAAGATGTAATAATATAATCGCTGTATATAATAGATACTAAGAGGTAATAATATAATCGCTGTATATAATAGATACTAAGTAGTAATAATATAATCGCTGTATATAATAGATACTAAGAGGTAATAATATAATCGCTGTATATAATAGATACTAAGAGGTAATAATATAATCGCTGTATATAATAATTACTAAGAGGTAATAATATAATACCTGTATATAATAGATACTAAGAAGTAATAATATAATCGCTGTATATAATAGATACTAAGAGGTAATAATATAATAGCTGTATATAATAGATACTAAGAAGTAATAATATAATCACTGTATATAATTGATACTAAGAGGTAATAATATAATCGCTGTATATAATAGATACTAAGAAGTAATAATATAATCGCTGTATATAATAGATACTAAGAAGTAATAATATAATCGCTGTATATAATAGATACTAAGATGTAATAATATAATCGCTGTATATAATAGATACTAAGTAGTAATAATATAATCACTGTATATAATAGATACTAAGAAGTAATAATATAATCGCTGTATATAATAGATACTAAGATGTAATAATATAATCGCTGTATATAATAGATACTAAGAGGTAATAATATAATCGCTGTATATAATAGATACTAAGTAGTAATAATATAATCGCTGTATATAATAGATACTAAGAGGTAATAATATAATCGCTGTATATAATAGATACTAAGAAGTAATAATATAATACCTGTATATAATAGATACTAAGAAGTAATAATATAATCGCTGTATATAATAGATACTAAGAGGTATTAATATATTCTCTTTATATAATAGATACTGAGAGGTAATAATATAATCGCTGTATATAATAGATACTAAGAGGTAATAATATAATAGCTGTATATAATAAATACTAAGATGTAATAATATAATCACTGTATATAATAGATACTAAGAAGTATTAATATAATCACTGTATATAATAGATACTAAGAGGTAATAATATAATCGCTGTATATAATAGATACTAAGAAGTAATAATATAATCACTGTATATAATAGATACTAAGTAGTAATAATATAATCGCTGTATATAATAGATACTAAGAGGTAATAATATAATCGCTGTATATAATAGATACTAAGATGTAATAATATAATCGCTGTATATAATAGATACTAAGTAGTAATAATATAATCACTGTATATAATAGATACTAAGAGTTAATGAAATAATTGCAGTATATAATAAATACTAAGAAGTAAGAATATAATCGCTGTATATAATAGATACTATGAAGTAATAATATAATCACTGTATATAATAGATACTAAGAGGTAATAATATAATCACTGTATATAATAGATACTAAGAGGTAATAATATAATCACTGTATATAATAGATACTAAGAGGTAATAATATAATCGCTGTATATAATAGATACTAAGATGTAATAATATAATACCTGTATATAATAGATACTAAGAAGTAATAATATAATCGATGTATATAATAGATACTAAGATGTAATAATATAATCGCTGTATATAATAGATACTAAGAAGTAATAATATAATACCTGTATATAATATATACTAAGAGGTAATAATATAATCACTGTATATAATAGATACTAAGAAGTAATAATATAATACCTGTATATAATAGATACTGAGAGGTAATAATATAATCGCTGTATATAATAGATACTAAGAGGTAATAATATAATCGCTGTATATAATAGATACTAAGAAGTAATAATATAATCGCTGTATATAATAGATACTAAGAAGTAATAATATAATCGCTGTATATAATAGATACTAAGAAGTAATAATATAATACCTGTATATAATAGATACTAAGAAGTAATAATATAATTGATGTATGTAATAGATACTAAGAAGTAATAATATAATCGCTGTATATAATAGATACTAAGAAGTAATAATATAATCGCTGTATATAATAGATACTAAGAAGTAATAATATAATCGCTGTATATAATAGATACTAAGAAGTAATAATATAATCGATGTATGTAATAGATACTAAGAAGTAATAATATAATCGCTGTATATAATAGATACTAAGAAGTAATAATATAATACCTGTATATAATAGATACTAAGAGGTAATAATATAATCGCTGTATATAATAGATACTAAGAAGTAATAATATAATACCTGTATATAATAAATACTAAGAAGTAATAATATAATCACTGTATATAATAGATACTAAGAAGTAATAATATAATCGCTGTATATAATAGATACTAAGTAGTAATAATATAATCGCTGTATATAATAGATACTAAGAGTAATAATATAATCACTGTATATAATAGATACTAAGAGGTAATAATATAATACCTGTATATAATAGATACTGAGAGGTAATAATATAATCGCTGTATATATTAGATACTAAGATGTAATAATATAACCGCTGTATATAATAGATACTAAGAGGTAATAATATAATCGCTGTATATAATAGATACTAAGAAGTAATAATATAATCGCTGTATATAATAGATACTAAGTAGTAATAATATAATCACTGTATATAATAGATACTAAGAGGTAATAATATAATCGCTGTATATAATAGATACTGAGAAGTATGAATATATCTCTGTACAATATATAATAACAACCAATGATAATGGTTTTACTCAATATAACAAGTGATTATTTAATGTCTATATAATATATAATAGAGAATAATCAGTAATTGGTTGTGTATAATATATAATAAGAACCAGTGATATAATAGCTTTGTTTTATAAGTAATAATATTACAGCTGCATATGTTCTATTATCAAAAGTAATAGTATCTGACCATATCACATCCAATAATGTCATAATAGCTTGTATGATATGTATATGAAGTTATGACATAATAGCAACATATCAAAGCAGTAATGATAACTGTATATTATGAGACGTAGTAATAGATGTAAAGACATAATAAGGGGTAATATTGTTTAGCTGTGTATAATATAGAAAAAGTCTAAGTTATAATAACTGTATATATTATATATAGTAAAGGCTAATGAAATATTTGATTATAACATACCATAAAAATTATATATATATTTATAGCTGAAAATAATATATGTGATAATACATAATAATAGAGGAGCGGAGTGTGATAATAATAATAATAGAGGAGCGGAGTTTGATAATAATAATAATAGAGGAGCGGAGTTTGATAATAATAATAATAGAGGAGCGGAGTTTGATAATAATAATAATAGAGGAGCGGAGTTTGATAATAATAATAATAGAGGAGCGGAGTGTGATAATACATAATAAAGTTGATGAAGGATCGGTGGGTACACTGTTGGTGCAGGCTGCCGGTTGCTGCGGATTATTATACTGTACACTGCCCGCTCCCCGTCACGGTTGCTGCGGATTATTATACTGTACACTGCCCGCTCCCCGTCACGGTTGCTGCGGATTATTATACTGTACACTGCCCGCTCCCCGTCACGGTTGCTGCTGCGTTGCATTGATGATATAATACATGAGGAACGCCTGTCACACTCATACAATTCAATTACATGTAATGAAGACGTGAGGGAGGGCACCATATGCTTCCAGGATGGCTACAGCACGTTCTGCTTATGAAGACTGACCTCTCCCCCTCCCCCTCCTGCCCCCTCACCCGTCAGTCAGTGCCCCCTACAGGGAGTTCAGGAATCAAAATGATGCACCGAATGAATAGCCTCCCCCTATTGTGTGCTCCACTTGTAACACTTAAGCAGAGAAAGAGATGGTGAGGGGAAGCAATAGTGTGAGGACCCTGCGATGTTCTGTATCTTTTTTACTTCCCACCATCCCCGTTCAGTTACTTTTTTATGGAACTATTTAACATTGCATACAATATATTGGGAACCCGGAAATAAAATAAAAAAAGTAAAAGTGGTATTTGGTAAAAAGATTCAATTCCGCCATAGTTTTAATAGGGTTTTTTTTTACGACATTCCCTGAGAGATAAAACTGACCTGTTCCCTTCATTCCCGGGTCAGTACGATTACAGTGATACCACATTTATATAGTTTTATGGGTTTTCTTTTTACAGCGTTCCCTGAGAGATAAAACTGACCTGTTCCCTTCATTCTCTGGGTCAGTACGATTACAGTGATACCACATTTCTATAGTTTTATGGGTTTTCTTTTTACAGCATTCCCTATGAGATAAAACTGACCTGTTCCCTTCATTCTCCGGGTCAGTACGATTACAGTGATACCACATTTATATAGTTTTATGGGTTTTGTATTTACAGCGTTTCCTATGAGATAAAACTGACCTGTTCCCTTCATTCTCCGGGTCAGTACGATTACAGTGATACCACATTTATATAGTTTTATGGTGTGACGAGACCAATCTCGCCACATTGCATTGGAGAAACCTGGTTGCTCGCCTGCTGCCTTTGGACTATGGCCCCCTGTTAAAAGACATCTTTTTTACCTGCAGAAAAGCTTAATTCGTGCTTTTCTGCCTGGGGTTCGGTAGTTTTGGTTGAATGTGTTATACCCCAGATAGGAATCCCATGGAGCCCATTCGTATGAAACTGACTGTAAAGACTTTGGCTCCATGGCGATTAAACTGTATTCGTGTGGTCTGAGCGCCATTCACTTAATAATGTGCGCTCAGACCTGAGCTATCTGGGGATATGTTAAATGTATAGTTTTAATGTAATGTGTCTTACCTGGTGTATTTTAACAGTAATGCTTGTTCTGTGTCCCCATGTGCATAATGGAGTCTTGTCTGTGAAATGTCTGTGTGTATTGTAAAGGGTGGGACATTGTGTATTGAATAGTGATGTCTGTCCTATTGTCCCCACATGTGTATTGGCGATTTCCTTTGTCCTGAGAGATAATTGAATGACTCCTCAATTGTCTCCAGGACAGAAGACATTGTGGATTCGTCTGCCTGTGATGATTGCATTACCCATGTAGGGTGATGGTATCACAGGCAGAGGGGAGGGATATGCTGGGGTGTCTGTATTGTCCCAATGTGTGTGATTGGCTGCTGTATCCCGTGTCGCAGTCTTCCTTCTGGTCCTCTAGGGGAGTGTCCACCAGGTGGGAGACCTGGATAAATACCAGGCAGGTAGCCGTTAATAAATGAGAGAATTCCTGTTTACCCTCAATACGGAGCCTCGTCTCGTTCTTGGGGATTCACTGTATGCTGTTAGAGACTGATTGCCAGGAGTGTAAGCTGATTGTCTGCTTTTCCTGTTCGTCTGCTAGCAGCTATTTGGGAGGTTCCAGTACGGGAGTTGGAGTGCTATTTTGTATCCAGTTCGGGAGTTTGGTGTCTCTGCAGTAGCTGTGCCTATATCTCTGTAAAGGGGCCGATCGCCTAAACGGTTTTTACCCCTTGTCTGCAGCAACGGTCCGTTACAATTGGTGGCGAGCAGCGGATCGTCTCTACAGCCAGAAGGACAGCTACAGGAGACACCATTTCCTTGGATTTACAAGTGGGGGCAACGCATGTCCCAGTACAGCGACCCTAAAAGCACCAGAATGGAACCAGCAGTGTCATACGAGGAGGAGGACCTGGATGGCCGGGATGCATTAAGGAAAGGCATCTGGTACCAGGCCCTGGACAATGTACAATACCAGCGGGGTGAGAGTCTCCCAGTGAAGAGCAGCGGTGGCAGAAGCAAGTGGCCCTGCGGATGCCCTTTCTGGGAGAGCAGCCCCTTGATGAATGGGTGAAGGAACTAGAGCACCGGGTATGGCAGGAGCTATGGCTGGAGGATGCCTACCAGGCGCTCTGGTGGTATATGGCACAGTATATACCCTGGACAGCCGAGCATGACAAGCCAGAGGGAGAGGAGTTTGATGGTTCTGGCTTGTTATGGGAGTCCTTTGCAGAGCCTGACTTCGGGAGTCCTGCGCAGAACAGACTTCAGGACATTTTCTACGAGAGGGAGGCTAGGCATGACGGGGATGACCCCCATGAGGTAGAGCAAGACCTGGCTCACCTAGCAACCCTGGAGTGGGAACTGAGCAGGACTACCGAGATCTCTTCCACTCCATTGGGAAGGCTCAGCAGGACAGCAAGGTGACAGATCCAGTTCCAGACCCATTCCGCTGGGAAGACATTATTGAAATTTACTGGGAGGAACCCCAGGCGGCAGGTGGAGATGGGACCGAGGTCTCTCCACCGATATTGCAGGGAATTGGGAGCCTGAGCTCCATTCCCCAGCGGGAGATATTGCAGGGAATTGGGAGCCTGAGCTCCATTCCCCAGCGGGAGATATTGCAGGGAATTGGGAGCCTGAGCTCCATTCCCCAGCGGGAGATATTACAGGGAATTGGGAGCCTGAGCTCCATTCCCCAGCGGCAGGCTGAGCTACAGGGGGCAGAGGTAGCTGTTCCTGCCCCACATCAGCAGCGTGATTTTTCGGGAATTGGGAGCCCGGTCTCCATTCCCCAGCGGCAGTATTATTTGTTGGGAATTGGGAGCCCGGTCTCCAGTCCCCAGCGGCAGAGTAACCAGCAGGGAATAGAGAGCCCAGTCTCCTTTCTCCAGCAGCAGGACTCTGTATTGGGAGGAGAGACAGTCGGTCTCCCTCCACTGAGGAGGAAGGTATGTATGGGAGAAGAGCTTACTACCACCTCTCCCCAGCGGCGGATCATTAATGGGCAGGGAATAGAGAGCTCAGTCTCCTTTCCCCAGCAGCAGAGCTGTGTAACCAAAGGGGAGACAGTCGGACTCCAGCAGCAGAGCTGTGTAACCAAAGGGGAGACAGTCGGTCTCCAGCAGCAGGACTGTATATCTAAAGGGGAGACAGTCGGTCTCCCTCCAACAACCAGGCTTCAACCAGGCTACCCTCCCAGTAGCGCTGGCAACAGGGCAGAGTGACGCGGGTCTCTGCCCATGCAGCACCCCACCAAGTCAGCGCATCTGCACTCCAGCACAGCCGTGGTGAGGCACCTGGACATGGACAAGCTTCTCCTCTACCCAGTTGCAGTAACTATTTATTGTGGGTGGGCTGTGCTGTTGATTGTGTTTTGTGGGTGGCTGCTGGACTCAACAAGGGCACTGACCGGCAGGAGGTCAGATACCCTGTTAGTCTGTTTGGAAAAGGGGAGAGATGTGACGAGACCAATCTCGCCACATTGCATTGGAGAAACCTGGCTGCTCGCCTGCTGCCTTTGGACTATGGCCCCTGTTAAAAGACATCTTTTACCTGCAGAAAAGCTTAATTCGTGCTTTTCTGCCTGGGGTTCGGTAGTTTTGGTTGAATGTGTTATACCCCAGATAGGAATCCCATGGAGCCCATTCGTATGAAACTGACTGTAAAGACTTTGGCTCCATGGCGATTAAACTGTAGTTCGTGTGGTCTGAGCGCCATTCACTTAATAATGTGCGCTCAGACCTGAGCTATCTGGGGATATGTTAAATGTATAGTTTTAATGTAATGTGTCTTACCTGGTGTATTTTAACAGTAATGCTTGTTCTGTGTCCCCATGTGCATAATGGAGTCTTGTCTGTGAAATGTCTGTGTGTATTGTAAAGGGTGGGACATTGTATATTGAATAGTGATGTCTGTCCTATTGTCCCCACATGTGTATTGGCGATTTCCTTTGTCCTGAGAGATAATTGAATGACTCCTCAATTGTCTCCAGGACAGAAGACATTAGGTATTCGTCTGCCTGTGATGATTGCATTACCCATGTAGGGTGATTGTATCACAGGCAGAGGGGAGGGATATGCTGGAGGTGTCTGTATTGTCCCAATGTGTGTGATTGGCTGCTGTATCCCGTGTCGCAGTCTTCCTTCTGGTCCTCTAGGGGAGTGTCCACCAGGTGGGAGACCTGGATAAATACCAGGCAGGTAGCCGTTAATAAAAGTTAGAATTCCTGTTTACCATCAATACGGAGCCTCGTCTCGTTCTTGGGGGGATTCACTGTATGCTGTTAGAGACTGATTGCCAGGAGTGTAAGCTGATTGTCTGCTTTTCCTGTTCGTCTGCTAGCAGCTATTTGGGAGGTTCCAGTACGGGAGTTGGAGTGCTATTTTGTATCCAGTTCGGGAGTTTGGTGTTCTGCAGTAGCTGTGCCTATATCTCTGTAAAGGGGGCCGATCGCCTAAACGGTTTTTACCCCTTGTCTGCAGCAGCGGTCCGTTACATATGGGTTTTGTTTTTACAGCGTTTCCTATGAGATAAAACTGACCTGTTCTCTTTATTCTCTGGGTCAGTACGATTACAGAGATACCACATTTATATAGTTTTATGGGTTTGTATTTACAGCGTTCCCTATGAGATAAAACTGACCTGTTCCCTTCATTCTCCGGGTCAGTACGATTACAGTGATACCACATTTATATCGTTTTATGGGTTTGTATTTACAGAGTTCCCTATGAGATAAAACTGACCTGTTCCCTTCATTCTCCGGGTCAGTACGATTACAGTGATACCACATTTATATAGTTTTATGGGTTTGTATTTACAGAGTTCCCTATGAGATAAAACTGACCTGTTCCCTTCATTCTCCGGGTCAGTACGATTACAGTGATACCACATTTATATAGTTTATGGGTTTTGTTTTTACGGCGTTCCCTATGAGATAAAACTGACCTGTTCTCTTCATTCTCCGGATCAGTACGATTACAGTGATACCACATTTATATAGTTTTATGGGGTTTGTATTTACAGTGTTCCCTATGAGATAAAACTGACCTGTTCCCTTCATTCTCCGGGTCATTACGATTACAGAGATACCACATTTATATAGTTTTATGGGTTTTGTATTTACAGTGTTCCCTATGAGATAAAACTGATCTGTTCTCTTCATTCTCCGGGTCAGTACGATTACAGTGATACCACATTTATATAGTTTTATGGGTTTTGTATTTACAGTGTTCCCTATGAGATAAAACTGACCTGTTCTCTTCATTCTCCGGGTCAGTACGATTACAGGGATACCACATTTATATAGTTTTATGGGTTTGTATTTACAGTGTTCCCTATGAGATAAAACTGACCTGTTCCCTTCATTCTCCGGGTCAGTACGATTACAGAGATACCACATTTATATAGTTTTATGGGTTTTGTATTTACAGCGTTCCCTATGAGATAAAACTGACCTGTTCCCTTCATTCTCTGGGTCAGTACGATTACAGTGATACCACATTTATATAGTTTTATGGGTTTTGTATTTACAGCGTTCCCTATGAGATAAAACTGAGCTGTTCTCTTCATTCTCGGGGTCAGTACGATTACAGTGATACCACATTTATATAGTTTATGGGTTTTGTTTTTACAGCGTTCCCTATGAGATAAAACTGACCTGCTCTCTTCATTCTCCGGGTCAGTACGATTGCAGTGATACCACATTTATATAGCTTTATTGGTTTTATTTTTACAGTGTTCCCTATGAGATAAAACTGACCTGTTCCCTTCATTCTCCGGGTCAGTACGATTACAGAGATACCACGTTTATATAGTTTTATGGGTTTTGTTTTTATAGCGTTCCGTATGAGATAGAACTGACCTGTTCTCTTCATTCTCCGGGTCAGTACGATTACAGTGATACCACATTTATATAGTTTTATGGATTTTGTTTTCACAAGGTTCCATATGAGATAAAACTGACGTGTTCTCTTCATTCTCCGGGTCAGTACGATTACAGTGATATCACATTTATATAGTTTTATGGGTTTTGTTTTCACGAGGTTCCATATGAGATAAAACTGACCTGTTCCCTTCATTCCCCGTGTCAGTAAGATTACAGTGATACCACATTTATATAGTTTTATGGGTTTTGTTTTTACAGTGTTCCCTATGAGATAAAACTTACCTGTTCCCTTCATTCTCCAGGTCAGTACGATTACAGTGATACCACATTTATATAGTTTTATAGGTTTTATTTTTACAGCGTTCCCTATGAGATAAAACTGACCTGTTCCCTTCATTCTCCGGGTCAGTACAATTGCAGTGATACCACATTTATATAGTTGTATGGGTTTTGTTTTTGCAGTGTTCCCTATGAGATATATCTGACCTGTTCCCTTCATTCTCTGGGTCAGTACGATTACAGTGATACCACATTTATATAGTTTTATGGGTGTTGTTTTTACAACATTTCCAATGAGATAAAACTGACCTGCTCTCTTCATTCTCCGGGTCAGTACGATTACAGTGATACCACATTTATATAGTTTTATGCGTGTTGTTTTTACAGCATTTCCTATTAGATAAAACTGACCTGTTCCCTTCATTCTCCGGGTCAGTACGATTACAGTGATACCACATTTATATAGTTTTATGGGTTTTGTTTTTATAGCCTTCCCTATGAGATAAAACTGACCTGTTCTCTTCATTCTCCGGGTCAGTACGATTACAGTGATACCACATTTAAATAGTTTTTTGGGTGTTGTTTTTACAGCATTCCCATGAGATAAAACTGATCTGTTCTCTTCATTCTCCGGGTCAGTACGATTACAGTGATACCACATTTATATAGTTTTATGGGTTTGTATTTACAGCGTTCCCTATGAGATAAAACTTACCTGTTCCCTTCATTCTCCGGGTCAGTACGATTACAGTGATACCACATTTATATAGTTGATGGGTTTTGTATTTACAGTGTTCCCTATAAGATAAAACTGACCTGTTCTCTTCATTCTCCGGGTCAGTACGATTACAGTGATACCACATTTATATAGTTTTATGGGTTCTGTATTCACAGCGTTCCCTATGAGATAAAACTGACCTGTTCCCTTTATTCTCCGGGTCAGTACGATTACAGTGATACCACATTTATATAGTTTTATGGGGTTTGTTTTTACAGCGTTCCCTATGAGATAAAACTGACCTGTTCCCTTCATTCTCCGGGTCAGTACGATTTCAGTGATACCACATTTATATAGTTTTATGGGTTTTGTATTTACAGCGTTCCCTATGAGATAAAACTGACCTGTTACCTTCATTCTCCGGGTCAGTACGATTACAGTGATACCACATTTATATAGTTTTCTGGGTTTTGTATTTACAGCGTTCCCTATGAGATAAAACTGACCTGTTCCCTTCATTCTCTGGGTCAGTACGATTACAGTGATACCACATTTATATAGTTTTATGGGTTTTGTATTTACAGTGTTCCCTATGAGATAAAACTGACCTGTTCTCTTCATTCTCCGGGTCAGTACCATTACAGAGATACCACATTTATATAGTTTATGGGTTTTGTATTTACAGTGTTCCCTATGAGATAAAACTGAGCTGTTCTCTTCATTCTCCGGGTCAGTACGATTACAGTGATACCACATTTATATAGTTTTATGGGTTTTGTATTTACAGCGTTCCCTATGAGATAAAACTGACCTGTTCCCTTCATTCTCCGGGTCAGTACGATTACAGAGATACCACATTTATATAGTTTATGGGTTTTGTTTTTACAGTGTTCCCTATGAGATAAATCTGACCTGTTCTCTTCATTCTCCGGGTCAGTACGATTACAGTGATACCACATTTATATAGTTTTATGGGTTCTGTATTCACAGCGTTCCCTATGAGATAAAACTGACCTGTTCCCTTTATTCTCCGGGTCAGTACGATTACAGTGATACCACATTTATATAGTTTTATGGGGTTTGTTTTTACAGCGTTCCCTATGAGATAAAACTGACCTGTTCCCTTCATTCTCCGGGTCAGTACGATTTCAGTGATACCACATTTATATAGTTTTATGGGTTTTGTATTTACAGCGTTCCCTATGAGATAAAACTGACCTGTTACCTTCATTCTCCGGGTCAGTACGATTACAGTGATACCACATTTATATAGTTTTCTGGGTTTTGTATTTACAGCGTTCCCTATGAGATAAAACTGACCTGTTACCTTCATTCTTTGGGTCAGTACGATTACAGTGATACCACATTTATATAGTTTTATGGGTTTTGTATTTACAGTGTTCCCTATGAGATAAAACTGACCTGTTCTCTTCATTCTCCGGGTCAGTACGATTACAGTGATACCACATTTATATAGTTTATGGGGTTTGTATTTACAGTGTTCCCTGTGAGATAAAACTGACCTGTTCTCTTCATTCTCCGGGTCAGTACGATTACAGTGATACCACATTTATATAGTTTTATGGGTTTTGTATTTACAGCGTTCCCTATGAGATAAAACTGACCTGTTCCCTTCATTCTCCGGGTCAGTACGATTACAGAGATACCACATTTATATAGTTTATGGGTTTTGTTTTTACAGTGTTCCCTATGAGATAAATCTGACCTGTTCCCTTCATTCTCCGGGTCAGTACGATTACAGTGATACCACATTTATATAGTTTTATCGGTTTTGTTTTTATAGCGTTCCCTATGAGATAAAACTGACCTGTTCTTTTCATTCCCCTGGTCAGTACGATTATAGAGATTCCACATTTCTATAGTTTTATGGGTTTTTTGTTTTTACAGCGTTCCCTATGAGATAAAACTGACCTGTTCCCTTCATTCTCCGGGTCAGTATGATTACAGTGATACCACATTTATATAGTTTTATGGGCTCTGTTTTTATAGCGTTCTCTATGAGATAAAACTGACCTGTTCTCTTCATTCTCTGGGTCAGTACGATTACAGTGAATACCACATTTATAGTTTTATGGGTTTGTTTTTACAGCGTTCCCTATGAGATAAAACTGACCTGTTCCCTTCATTCTCCGGGTCAGTACGATTTCAGTGATACCATATTTATATAGTTTTATGGGTTTTGTATTTACAGCATTCCCTATGAGATAATACTGACCTTTTCCCTTCATTCTCCGGGTCAGTACGATTACAGAGATACCACATTTATATAGTTTTATGGGTTTTGTATTTACAGCGTTCCCTATGAGATAAAACTGACCTGTTACCTTCATTCTCCGTGTCAGTACGATTACAGTGATACCACATCTATATAGTTTTCTGGGTTTTGTATTTACAGCGTTCCCTATGAGATAAAACTGACCTGTTCCCTTCATTCTTTGGGTCAGTACCATTACAGAGATACCACATTTATATAGTTTATGGGTTTTGTATTTACAGTGTTCCCTTTGAGATAAAACTGAGCTGTTCTCTTCATTCTCCGGGTCAGTACGATTACAGTGATACCACATTTATATAGTTTTATGGGTTTTGTATTTACAGCGTTCCCTATGAGATAAAACTGACCTGTTCCCTTCATTCTCTGGGTCAGTACGATTACAGAGATACCACATTTATATAGTTTATGGGTTTTGTTTTTACAGTGTTCCCTATCAGATAAATCTGACCTGTTCCCTTCATTCTCCGGGTCAGTACGATTACAGTGATACCACATTTATATAGTTTTATGGGTTTTGTTTTTATAGCGTTCCCTATGAGATAAAACTGACCTGTTCTTTTCATTCCCCTGGTCAGTACGATTATAGAGATACCACATTTATATAGTTTTATGGGTTTTTTGTTTTTACAGCGTTCCCTATGAGATAAAACTGACCTGTTCCCTTCATTCTCCGGGTCAGTATGATTACAGTGATACCACATTTATATAGTTTTATGGGCTCTGTTTTTATAGCGTTCTCTATGAGATAAAACTGACCTGTTCTCTTCATTCTCCGGTCAGTACGATTACAGTGATACCACATTTATATAGTTTTATGGGGTTTGTTTTTACAGTGTTCCCTATGAGATAAAACTGACCTGTTCTTTTCATTCTCTGGGTCAGTACGATTACAGTGATACCACATTTATATAGTTTTATGGGTTTTGCATTCACAGCGTTACCCATGAGATAAATATGCCTTGTTCTTTTTATTCCCCTGGTCAGTACGATTACAGTGATACCACATTTATATAGTTTTATGGCTGTTGTTTTTACGACGTTCCATATGAGATGAAAACTGACCTGTTCCCTTCATTCTCCTGGTCAGTACGATTACAGTGATACCATCTTTATATAGTTTTATGGGTTTTGTTTTTACAGCATTCCCTATGAGATAAAAGTGACCTGTTCTCTTCATTCTCCGGGTCAGTATGATTACAGTGATACCACATTTATATAGATTTATGGGGTTTGTTTTTACAGCGTTCCCTATGAGATAAAACTGACCTGTTCCCTTCATTCTCCGGGTCAGTACGATTACAGTGATACCACATTTATATAGTTTTATGGGTTTTGTATTTACAGAGTTCCCTATGAGATAAAACTGATCTGTTCCCTTCATTCTCTGGGTCAGTACGATTACAGAGATACCACATTTATATTGTTTTATGGGTTTTGTATTTACAGTGTTCCCTATGAGATAAAACTGACCTGTTCCCTTCATTCTCCGGGTCAGTACGATTACAGAGATACCACATTTATATAGTTTTATGGGTTTTGTTTTTACAGTGTTCCCTGTGAGATAAAACTGACCTGTTCTCTTCTTTCTCCGGTCAGTACGATTACAGTGATTCCACATTTATATAGTTTTATGGGTTTTGTATTTACAGCGCTCCCTATGAGATAAAACTGACCTGTTCCCTTCATTCTCCGGGTCAGTACGATTACAGTGAATATACATTTATATAGTTTTATGGGTTTGTATTTACAGCGTTCCCTATGAGATAAAACTGACCTGTTCTCCTCATTCCCCGGGTCAGTACGCTTACAGTGATACCACATTTATATAGTTTTATTGGTTTGTATTTACATCGTTCTCTATGAGATAAAACTGACCTGTTCTCTTCATTCTCCGGGTCAGTACGATTACAGTGATACCATATTTATATAGTTTTATGGGTTTTGTATTTACAGCGTTCTCTATGAGATAAAATTGACCTGTTCTCTCCATTCTCTGGGTCAGTACGATTACAGTGATACCACATTTATATAGTTTTATGGGTTTTGTTTTTACAGCGTTCCCTATGAGATTGAACTGACCTGTTCTCTTCATTCTCCGGGTCAGTACGTGTTACGGTATAACCCGGTATAGTGAGGGTTAATACCGTTCGGCCGATTCCCCTGGAGAAGAGCACAGCAACCCACAACCGCTGGAATCCACTGAACTGGAACCATACGAAGTCCTCCTTTCCTGGAACAGGCAAGAGAACGTTCTGACGTAGCAATTCCCCCCAAGTACGAGACGAGGCTCCGTATTAATGGTTAAACAGGAATTCTCACTTTATTGAGGGCTACCTGCCCGGTATTTATGCAGGTCTCCCACCTGGTGGACACTCCCCTAGGGGACCAGAAGGAAGACTGAGACACAGGGGATACAGCAGCCAATCACACACAATGGGACAATACAGACACCCCCAGCATATCCCTCCCCTCTGCCTGTGATACAATTACCCTACACGGGTTAATGTAATCATCACAGGCAGGAGAATACACAATGTCTTCTGTCCTGGAGACAATTGAGGAGTCATTCAATTATCTCTCAGGACAAAGGGAAGTCGTCAATACACACGTGGGGACAATAGGACAGACATCACTATTCAATACACAATGTCCCACCCTTTACAGTACACAGACATGTAACATATCCCCAGATGGCTTGGATCTGAGCGCTCAATATATCCAAACAGCGCTCAGATACCACAAACACAGTCAAATCGCCATGGGGTTTAAGTTTAGCATGGGCTGATGAGAGGGCCCATAATCCTGGGGCAAGAGGCTGGCAATCTGTCCCCTCCAAAACCCAGTGGCGCGGTTGGTTTCGCCACACATCTCCCCTTTTCCAAACAGACTAACAGGGTATCTGACCTTCTGCCGGTCAGTGCCCTTGTTAGTCCAGCAGCCCACCCACAAAACAGAAACAGCAGTACAGCCCACCCACAATAAATGGTTACTACACCTGAGCAAGGGAAAAACCTGTCCATGTCCATGTGCCTCACTACGGCTGTGTGGGGGACTGGTAGACTGCCTGAGTGGGTTGCTGAGTGGGCAGAGACCAGCGGTACTCTGCCCTGGTGCCAGCGCTACCACGGAAGTAGCCTGGTTGGAGCCTGGTTGTTGTAGGGGGAGACCGACTGTCTCCCTTTAGATACACAGCTCTGTTGTTGTAGGGGAGACCGACTGTCTCCCTTTAGATAGACCACCATGCTGCTGTGGGGGGAGACCGACTGTCTCCCCTTTGGCTAAATGGCCCTGTTGCTGGGGGACAGGACCGACTGTCCCTACCCCCTGTGCTGCGAGTGCAGAGACCACAGTCCCATCTGCACTGTTGTGGGGCTTACGGTCTCCCCCTGGTGCGTTAAACTGCGGCCGGGGGATGGAGACTGGGCTCCCAATTCCCTGTAAATCACACGGCCGATGGGGAATGGAGACGATGCTCTTCTCTCGCTGCAAAACATACTGCCGCTGGGGAGCAGGACCGACTGTCCCTACTCCCTTAAAATCCGGCTGCCGCTGGGGATCTGGGCCGACTACCCAGCATCCCTGTAGGGCCGGTGGAGAGCTCTCGGTCCCATCTCCACTGTTGTGGGGCTTACTGTCTCCCCCTGGTATGTTAAGCTGCCGCTGGGGAGAGCAGGTTACAAGCTTCTCTCCCAGACATACTTCCAGCCGCTGGGGAGGGAGACCGACTGTCTCCGCTCCCAGCACAGTGTCCTGCTGCTGGGGAAAGGAGACTGGGCTCTCTATTCCCTGCCGGACAATCTGCCGATGGGGAGGGAGGACAAGGCTCTCCTCTCCCAGTAAGTCACTCTGCTGCTGGGGGCCAGGAACGACTGTCTCTGCCCCCTGTAACTTAGCCTGCCGCTGGGGAGAGGGGGTAACAAGCTCCTCTCCCATACATACTCCCAGACGCTGGGGAGGGAGACCAACTGTCTCCGCTCCCAATACAGTGTCCTGCTGCTGAGGAAAGGAGACTGGGCTCTCAATTCCCTGCTGGACACTCTGCCGATGGGAAATGGACACTGGGCTCCCAATTCCCTGCACTTGACTCTGCCGCTGGGGGACAGGACCGACTGTCTCTGCCCCCTGTAACTCAGCCTGCCGCTGGGGAATGGAGACTTGTCTCCCAATTCCCTGCAGGACCGGTGGAGAGACCTCGGTCCCATCTCCACCGGCCACTTGGGGTTCTTCCCAGTAAACCTCCACAATATCCTCCCAGCTGAAGGGCTCTGGACTTGGGTCTGACACTCTGCTCTCTCGCTGAGCCCTCTCACTGGAGTGGAACAGCTGCTGGTAGTCCTGTTCCAGCTCCATCTCCCGGGTCACCAGGTGGACCAGGTCTTGCTCAATTTTGTGAGTGTCGTCCCAGTCATACCTGCTCTCCCGCCACTCAAAGAGGTCCCTGAACCGGGCTTGTGTAGGGCTCCCAAACTCCAGCTCTGAAAAAGTCTCCCATAACAAGCCAGGACCATCAAACTCCTCTCCCTCTGGCATGTCATGCTCGGCTGTCCGGGGTAGGTACCGAGCTTCATACCACCAGAGTGCCTGGTAGGCATCTTCCAGCCACATCTCCCGCCTTACCAGGTGCTTCAGGTCTTCTACCCACTCTTCCAGGGGCTGCTTTCCTAGGAAGGGCATCCGCAGGGCTACTCGCTTCTTCTGTCGCTGCTCGTCCTTGGGGAGCCTCTCGTCCCGCAGATACTCCACAATACCCAGTGCCTGGTACCAGATGCATTTGCGGACTGCATCTCGGTCATCCATGACACCCTCATCATACTCCACTGCTGGTTCCATCCCGGTGCTGTTAGGGTCACTGTACTGGGACACACGTTGCCCTCGAATTGTAAAATCCACGGTGACTTCTGTCGCTGTCCTTCTGGCTGTAGGAACGATCCCGCTGCTTGCCACCAGTTGTTACGGTATCCCGTGGTATAGTGAGGGTTAATACCGTTCAGGCGATTCCCCTGGCGAAGAGCACAGCAACCCACAACCGCTGGAATCCACCGAACTGGAACCATACGAAGTCCTCCTTTCCTGGAACAGGCAAGAGAACGTTCTGACGTAGCAATTCCCCCCAAGTACGAGACGAGGCTCCGTATTAATGGTTAAACAGGAATTCTAACTCTATTGAGGGCTACCTGCCGGGTATTTATGCAGGTCTCCCACCTGGTGGACACTCCCTAGGGGACCAGAAGGAAGACTGCGACACGGGATACAGCAGCCAATCACACACAATGGGACAATAGAAACACACCCTCCCTCCCCTCTGCCTGTGATACAATTACCCTACACGGGTTAATGTAATCATCACAGGCAGGAGAATACACAATGTCTTCTGTCCTGGAGACAACCGAGGAGTCATTCAATTATCTCTCAGGACAAAGGGAAGTCGTCAATACACACGTGGGGACAATAGGACAGACATCACTATTCAAATATACAATGTCCCACCCTTTACAGTACACACAGACATTTAACATATCCCCAGATGGCTTGGATCTGAGCGCTCAATATATCCAAACAGCGCTCAGATGCCACAAACACAGTCAAATCGCCATGGGGTTTTAGTTTACCATGGGCTGATGAGAGGGCCCATAATCCTGGGGCAAGAGGCTGGCAATCTGTCCCCTCCAAAACCCAGTGGCGAGGTTGGTTTCGCCAAAGTACGATTACAGCGATACCACATTTATATCGTTTTATGGGTTTTGTTTTTACAGTGTTCCCTATGAGATAAAACTGACCTGTTCCCTTCATTCTCCGGGTCAGTACGATTACAGCGATACCACATTTATATAGTTTTATGGGTTTTGCTTTTACAGTGTTCCTTTTTATATAAAACTGACCTGTTCTTTTCATTCTCCGGGTCAGTACAATTACAGTGATACCACATTGATATAGTTTTATGGGTTTTGTTTTTACAGTGTTCCCTTATAAATAAAACTGACCTGTTCTCTTCATTCTCCGGGTCAGTACGATTACAGTGATACCACATTTATACAGTTTTATGGGTTTTGTTTTTACAGCGTTCCCTATGAGATAAAACTGACCTGTTCTCTTCATTCTCCGGGTCAGTACGATTACAGTGATACCCCATTTATATAGTTTTAAGGGTTTTGTTTTTACAGTGTTCCCTATGAGATAGAAATGACCTGTTCTCTTCATTCTCTGGGTCAGTATGATAACAGAGATATCACATTTATATAGTTTTATGGGTTTTGTTTTTACAGCGTTCCCTATGAGATAAAACTGACCTGTTCCCTTCATTCTCCGGGTCAGTACGATTACAGTGATACCACATTTCTATAGTTTTATGGGTTTTATTTTTACAGCATTCCCTATGAGATAAAACTGACCTGTTCTCTTCATTCTCTGGGTCAGTACGGTTACAGTGATACGACATTTATATAGTTTTATGAGTTTTGTTTTTACAGCATTCCCTATGAGATAAAACTGACCTTTTGCCTTCATTCTCCGGGTCAGTACGATTACAGTGATACCACATTTATATAGTTTTATGGGTTTTCTTTTTACAGAGTACCCTATGAAATCGAACTGACCTATTTGCTTCATTCTCCGGGTCAGTACGATTACAGTGATACCCCATTTATATAGTTTTATGGGTTTTGCCTTTACAGCGTTGCCTATCAGAGAGAATTGACCTGTTCCCTTCATTCTCCGGGTCAGTACGATTACAGTGATACCACATTTATATAGCTTTATGGGTTTTGTTTTTACAGCGTTCCCTTCGATGTAAAACTGACCTGCCCTTCTCATTCTCTGGGTCAGTACGATTACAGTGATACCACATTTATATAGTTTTATGAGTTTTGTTGTTACAGCATTCCCTACGAGATAAAACTGACCTGTTCCCTTCATTTTCCGAGTCAGTACGATTACAGTGATGCCACATTTATATAGTTTTATGGGTTTTGATTTTACAATGTTCCCTATGAGATAGAACTGACCTGTTCCCTTCATTCTCCGGGTCAGTACGATTACAGAGATACCACATTTATATAGTTTTATGGGTTTTGTGTTTTACAGTGTTCCCTATAAGATAAAACTGACCTGTTCTCTTCCTTCTCCGGGTCAGTACGATTACAGTGATACCACATTTATATAGTTTTATGGGTTTTGTTTTTACAGTGTTCCCTATGAGATAAAACGGACCTGTTCCCTTCATTCTCCGGGTCAGTATGATTACAGTGATACCATCTTTATATAGTTTTATGGGGTTTGTTTTTACAGCGTTCCCTATGAGATAAAACGGATCTGTTCCCTTCATTCTCCGGATCAGTACGATAACAGAGATATCACATTTATATAGTTTTATGGGTTTTGTTTTTACAGCGTTCCCTATGAGATAAAACTGACCTGTTCTCTTCATTCTCCGGGTCAGTACGATTACAGTGATACCACATTTATATAGTTTTATGGGTTTTGCCTTTACAGCGTTGCCTATCAGAGAGAATTGACCTGTTCCCTTCATTCTCCGGGTCAGTACGATTACAGTGATACCACATTTATATAGCTTTATGGGTTTTGTTTTTACAGAGTACCCTATGAAATCGAACTGACCTGTTTGCTTCATTCTCCGGGTCAGTACGATTACAGTGATACCACATTTATATAGTTTTATGGGTTTTGTTGTTACAGCATTCCCTACGAGATAAAACTGAGCTGTTCCCTTCATTTTCCGAGTCAGTACGATTACAGTGATACCACATTTATATAGTTTTATGGGTTTTGATTTTACAATGTTCCCTATGAGATAGAACTGACCTGTTCCCTTCATTCTCCGGGTCAGTACTATTACAGAGATACCACATTTATATAGTTTTAAGGGTTTTGTTTTTACAGTGTTCCCAATGAGATAGAACTGGCCTGTTCTCTTTATTCTCCGGGTCAGTACGATTACAGGGATACCACATTTATATAGTTTTATGGGTTTTGTTTTTACAGTGTTCCCTATAAGATAAAACTGACCTGTTCTCTTCTTTCTCCGGGTCAGTACGATTACAGTGATACCACATTTATATAGTTTTATGAGTTTTGTTTTTGCAGAGTTCCCTGTGAGATAAAACTGACCTGTTCCCTTCATTCTCCGGGTCAGTATGATTACAGTGATACCATCTTTATATAGTTTTATGGGTTTTGTTTTTACAGCGTTCCCTATTAGATAAAACTGACCTGTTCCCTTTATTCTCCGGATCAGTACGATAACAGAGATATCACATTTATATAGTTTTATGGGTTTTGTTTTTACAGCGCTCCCTATGAGATAAAACTGACCTGTTCCCTTCATTCTCCGGGTCAGTACGATTATAGGGATACCACATTTATATAGTTTTATGGGTTTTGTTTTTACAGCGTTCCCTATGAGATAAAACTGACCTGTTCCCTTCATTCTCCGGGTCAGTATGATTACAGTGATACCACATTTATATAGTTTTATGGGCTCTGTTTTTATAGCGTTCTCTATGAGATAAAACTGACCTGTTCTCTTCATTCTCTGGGTCAGTACGATTACAGTGATACCACATTTATATAGTTTTATGGGGTTTGTTTTTACAGCGTTCCCTATGAGATAAAACTGACCTGTTCCCTTCATTCTCCGGGTCAGTACGATTTCAGTGATACCATATTTATATAGTTTTATGGGTTTTGTATTTACAGTGTTCCCTTTGAGATAAAACTGACCTGTTCTCTTCATTCTCCGGTCAGTACGATTACAGTGATACCACATTTATATAGTTTTATGGGTTTTGTTTTTACAGTGTTCCCTATGAGATAAAACTGACCTGTTCTTTTCATTCTCTGGGTCAGTACGATTACAGTGATACCACATTTATATAGTTTTATGGGTTTTGCATTCACAGCGTTACCCATGAGATAAATATGCCTTGTTCTTTTTATTCCCCTGGTCAGTACGATTACAGTGATACCACATTTATATAGTTTTATGGCTGTTGTTTTTACGACGTTCCATATGAGATGAAAACTGACCTGTTCCCTTCATTCTCCTGGTCAGTACGATTACAGTGATACCATCTTTATATAGTTTTATGGGTTTTGCTTTTACAGTGTTCCCTTATAGATAAAACTGACCTGTTCCCTTCATTCTCCGGGTCAGTACGATTACAGAGATACCACATTTATACAGTTTTATGGGTTTTGTTTTTACAGCGTTCCCTATGAGATAAAACTGACCTGTTCTCTTCATTCTCCGGGTCAGTACGATTACAGTGATACCCCATTTATATAGTTTTATGGGTTTTGTTTTTACAGTGTTCCCTATGAGATAGAAATGACCTGTTCTCTTCATTCTCTGGGTCAGTATGATAACAGAGATATCACATTTATATAGTTTTATGGGTTTTGTTTTTACAGCGTTCCCTATGAGATAAAACTGACCTGTTCCCTTCATTCTCCGGGTCAGTACGATTACAGTGATACCACATTTCTATAGTTTTATGGGTTTTATTTTTACAGCATTCCCTATGAGATAAAACTGACCTGTTCTCTTCATTCTCTGGGTCAGTACGGTTACAGTGATACGACATTTATATAGTTTTATGAGTTTTGTTTTTACAGCATTCCCTATGAGATAAAACTGACCTTTTGCCTTCATTCTCCGGGTCAGTACGATTACAGTGATACCACATTTATATAGTTTTATGGGTTTTCTTTTTACAGAGTACCCTATGAAATCGAACTGACCTATTTGCTTCATTCTCCGGGTCAGTACGATTACAGTGATACCACATTTATATAGTTTTATGGGTTTTGTACTTTACAGCGTTGCCTATCGAGATAGAATCTGACCTGTTCCCTTCATTCTCCGGGTCAGTACGATTACAGTGATACCACATTTATATAGTTTTATGGGTTTTGTTTTTACAGCGTTCCCTGTCGAGATAAAACTGACCTGTTCCTTTCATTCTCTGGGTCAGTACGATTACAGTGATACCACATTTATATAGTTTTATGGGTTTTGTTGTTACAGTGTTCCCTATGAGATAAAACTGACCTGTTCCCTTCATTCTCCGGGTCAGTACGATTACAGTGATACCACATTTATATAGTTTTATGGGTTTTGTTTTTACAGTGTTCCCTATAAGATAAAACTGACCTGTTCTCTTCATTCTCCTGGGTCAGTACGATTACAGAGATACCACATTTATATAGTTTTATGGGTTTTGTTTTTACAGTGTTCCCTACGAGATAAAACTGACCTGTTCTCTTCATTCTCCGGGTCAGTACGATTACAGTGATACCACTTTTATATAGTTTTATGGGTTTTGTATTTACAGTGTTCCCTATGAGATAAAACTGAACTGTTCCCTTCATTCTCCGGGTCAGTATGATTACAGTGATACCATCTTTATATAGTTTTATGGGTTTTGTTTTTACAGCGTTCCCTATGAGATAAAACGGATCTGTTCCCTTTATTCTCCGGATCAGTACGATAACAGAGATATCACATTTATATAGTTTTATGGGTTTTGTTTTTACAGCGCTCCCTATGAGATAAAACTGACCTGTTCCCTTCATTCTCCGGGTCAGTACGATTATAGGGATACCACATTTATATAGTTTTATGGGTTTTGTTTTTACAGCGTTCCCTATGAGATAAAACTGAGCTGTTCCCTTCATTTTCCGGGTCAGTACGATTACAGAGATACCACATTTATATAGTTTTATGGGTTTTGTTTTTACAATGTTCCCTTTGAGATAGAACTGACCTTCTCTTATCATTCTCTGGGTCAGTACGATTACAGTGATACCACATTTATATAGTTTTAAGGGTTTTGTTTTTACAGTGTTCCCTATGAGATTGAACTGACCTGTTCTCGTCATTCTCCGGGTCAGTACGATTACAGGGATACCACATTTATAAACTTTTATGGGTTTTGTTTTTACAGTGTTCCCTATGAGATAAAACGGACCTGTTTCCTTCATTCTCCGGGTCAGTACGATTACAGGGATACCATATTTATATCGTTTTATGGGTTTTGTTTTTACAGCGTTCCCTTTTATATAAAACTGACCTGTTCTTTTAATTCTCCGCGTCAGTACGATTACAGTGATACCACATTTATATAGTTTTATGGGTTTTGTTTTTACAGTGTTCCCTATGAGATAGAACTGACCTGTTCTCTTCATTCTCTGGGTCAGTACGATTACAGTGATACCACATTTATATAGTTTTATGGGTTTTGTTTTTACAGCGTTCCCTATGAGATAAAACTGACCTGTTCTCTCCATTCTCTGGGTCAGTACGATTACAGAGATACCACATTTATATAGTTTTATGGGTTTTGTTTTTACAGTGTTCCCTATGAGATAAAACTGACCTGTTCCAATCATTCTCCGGGTCAGTATGATTACAGTGATACCATCTTTATTTGGTTTTTGGGTTTTGTTTTTACAGCGTTTCCTATGAGATAAAACTGACCTGTTCCCTTCATTCTCCGGGTCAGTACGATTACAGAGATACCACATTTATATAGTTTTATGGGGTTTGTTTTTACAGCGTTCCCTATTTGATAAAACTGACCTGTTCTCCTCATTCTCCGGGTCAGTACAATTACAGTGATACCACATTTATATAGTTTTATGGGTTTTGTTTTTATAGTGTTCCCTATGAGATAAAACTGACCTGTTCTCTTCTTTCTCCGGTCAGTACGATTACAGTGATTCCACATTTATATAGTTTTATGGGTTTTGTATTTACAGCGTTCCCTATCAGATAAACCTGACCTTTTCTCTTAATTCTCTTTGTCAGTACGATTACAGTGATACAACATTTATATCGTTTTATGGGTTTTGTTTTTACAGCGTTCCCTATGAGATAAATCTGACATGTTCCCTCCATTGTCCGGGTCAGTACGATTACAGTGATACCACATTTATATAGTTTTATGGGTTTGTATTTACAGCGTTCCCTGTGATATAAAACTGACCTGTTCCCTTCATTCTCCGGGTCAGTACGATTACAGTGAAACCACATTTATATAGTTTTATGGGTTTTGTTTTTACATCGTTCTCTATGAGATAAAATTGACCTGTTCTCTTCATTCTCCGGGTCAGTACGATTACAGAGATACCACATTTATATAGTTTATGGGTTTTGTATTTACAGCGTTCCCTACGAGATAAAACTGAGCTGTTCCCTTCATTTTCCGGGTCAGTACGATTACAGTGATACAACATTAATATAGTTTTATGGGTTTTGTTTTTATAATGTTCCCTATGAGATAGAACTGACCTTTTCTTTTCATTCTCTGGGTCAGTCCGATTACACTGATACCACATTTATATAGTTTTAAGGGTTTTGTTTTTACAGTGTTCCCTATGAGATTGAACTGACCTGTTCTCGTCATTCTCCGGGTCAGTACGATTTCAGTGATACCACATTTATATAGTTTTATGGGTTTTGTTTTTACAGTGTTCCCTTTTTTATAAAACTGACCTGTTCTTTTCATTCTCCGGGTCAGTACGATTACAGTGATACCATCTTTATATAGTTTTATGGGTTTTGTTTTTACAGTGTTTCCTATGAGATAGAACTGAGCTGTTCTCTTCATTCTCCGGGTCAGTACGATTACAGAGATACCACATTTATATAGTTTTATAGGTTTTGTTTTTACAGTGTTCCCTATGAGATAGAACTGACTGGTTCTCTTCATTCTCTGGGTCAGTACGAGAACAGAGATATCACATTTATATAGTTTTATGGGGTTTGTATTTACAGCGTTCTCTATAAGATAAAACTGACCTGTTCCCTTCATTCTCCGGGTCAGTACGATTACAGTGATACCACATTTATATAGGTTTATGGGTTTTGTTTTTACAGCGTTCCCTATGAGATAAAACTGACCTGTTCTCTTCATTCTCCGGGTCAGTATGATTACAGTGATACCACATTTATATAGTTTTATGGGTTTTGTTTTTAAAGCGTTCCCTACGAGATAAAACTGACCTGTTCTCTTCATTCTCCGGGTCAGTACGATTACAGGGATACCACATTTATATAGTTTTATGGGTTTTATTTTTACAATGTCCCCTATGAGATAGAACTGACCTGTTCTTTTAATTCTTTGGGTCAGTACGATTACAGTGATACCACATTTATATAGTTTTAAGGGTTTTGTTTTCACAGTGTTCCCTATGAGATTGAACTGACCTGTTCCCTTCATTCTCTGGGTCAGTACGATTACAGAGATACCACATTTATATCGTTTTATGGGTTTTGTTTTTACAGTGTTCCCTATGAGATAAAACTGACCTGTTTCCTTCATTCTCCGGGTCAGTACGATTACAGTGATACCATATTTATATCATTTAATGGGTTTTGTTTTTACAGCGTTCCTTTTTAAATAAAACTGACCTGTTCTCTTCATTCTCCGGGTCAGTACGATTACAGTGATACCACATTTCTATAGTTTTATCGGTTTTATTTTTACAGCATTCCCTATGAGATAAAACTGACCTGTTCTCTTCATTCTCCAGGTCAGTACGGTTACAGAGATACCACATTTATATAGTTTTATGGGTTTTGTTTTTACAGCGTTCCCTATGAGATAAAACTGACCTTTTCCTTTCATTCTCCGGGTCAGTACGATTACAGTGATACCACATTTATATAGTTTTATGGGTTTTCTTTTTACAGAGTACCCTATGAAATCGAACTGACCTGTTTGCTTCATTCTCCGGGTCAGTACGATTACAGTGATACCCCATTTATATAGTTTTATGGGTTTTGCCTTTACAGCGTTCCCTATCAGAGAGAATTGACCTGTTCCCTTCATTCTCCCGGTCAGTACGATTACAGTGATACCACATTTATATAGCTTTATGGGTTTTGTTTTTACAGCGTTCCCTTCGATGTAAAACTGACCTGTTCTCTTCATTCTCCGGGTCAGTATGATTACAGAGATACCACATTTATATAGTTTTATGGGTTTTGTTGTTACAGCATTCCCTACGAGATAAAACTGAGCTGTTCCCTTCATTTTCTGAGTCAGTACGATTACAGTGATACCACATTTATATAGTTTTAAAGGGTTTTGTTTTTACAGTGTTCCCAATGAGATAGAACTTACCTGTTCTCTTCATTCTCCGGGTCAGTACGATTACAGGGATACCACATTCATATAGTTTTCTGGGTTTTGTTTTTACAGTGTTCCCTTCTATATAAAACTGACCTGTTCCATTCATTCTCCGGGTCAGTACAATTACAGGGATACCACATTCATATAGTTTTATGGGTTTTGTTTTTACAGTGTTCCCTTCTATATAAAACTGACCTGTTCTCTTCATTCTCCGGGTCAGTACGATTACAGGGATACCACATTCATATAGTTTTATGGGTTTTGTTTTTACAGTGTTCCCTTCTATATAAAACTGACCTGTTCCCTTCATTCTCAGGGTCAGTACAATTACAGCAACACCACATTTATATAGTTTTATGGGTTTTGTTTTTACAGTGTTCACTGTGAGATAAAACTGACCTGTTCCCTTCATTCTCCGGGTTAGTACGATTACAGAGATACCACATTTATATAGTTTTATGGGTTTTGTTTTTACAGCGTTCCCTATGAGATAAAACTGACCTGTTCCCTTTATTCTCCAGGTCAGTACGATTACAGAGATACCACATTTATATAGTTTTATGGGTTTGTATTTACAGCGTTCCCTATGAGATAAAACTGACCTGTTCCCTTCATTCTCCAGGTCAGTACGATTACAGAGATATCACATTTATATAGTTTTATGGGTTTTGTTTTTACAGCGTTCCCTATGAGATAAAACTGACCTGTTCCATTCATTCTCCTGTTCAGTACGATTACAGAGAAACCACATTTATATAGTTTTATGGGTTTTGTTATTACAGTGTTCCCTATGAGATAAAACTGACCTGTTCTCTTCATTCTCCGGGTCAGTACGATTACAGTGGTACAACATTTATATCGTTTTATGGGTTTTGTATTTGCAGCGTTCCCTATGAGATAAATCTGACATGTTCCCTCCATTGTCCGGGTCAGTACGATTACAGAGATACCACATTTATATAGTGTTATGGGTTATGTTTTTACAGCATTCCCTGTGAGATAAAACTGACCTGTTCCTTTCATTCTCCGGGTCAGTACGATTACAGAGAGACCACATTTATATAGTTTATGGGTTTTGTTTTTACAGTGTTCCCTATGAGATAAAACTGACCTGTTCTCTTCATTCTCCGGGTCAGTACGATTACAGTGATACCACATTTATATAGTTTTATGGGTTTTGTTTTTACAGTGTTCCCTATGAGATAAAACTGACCTGTTCCCTTCATTCTCCGGGTCAGTACGATTACAGAGATACCACATTTATATAGTTTTATGGGTTTTGTTTTTACAGTGTTCCCTATGAGATAAAACTGACCTGTTCTCTTCATTCTCCGGGTCAGTACGATTACAGTGATACCACATTTATATAGTTTTATGGGTTTTGTATTTACAGTGTTCCCTATGAGATAAAACTGACCTGTTCCCTTCATTCTCCGGGTCAGTACGATTACAGAGATACCACATTTATATAGTTTTATGGGTTTTGTTTTTACAGCGTTCCCTATGAGATAAAACTGACCTGTTCTCTTCATTCTCCGGGTCAGTACGATTACAGAGATACCACATTTATATAGTTTTATGGGTTTTGTTTTTACAGCGTTCTCTATGAGATAAAACTGACCTGTTCCCTTCATTCTCCGGGTCAGTACGATTACAGTGATACCACATTTATATAGTTTTATGGGTTTTGTTATTACAGCTTTCCCTATGAGATAAAACTGACCTGTTCTCTTCATTCTCTGGGTCAGTACGATTACAGAGATACCACATTTATATAGTTTTATGGGGTTTGTTTTTACAGCGTTCCCTATGAGATAAAACTGACCTGTTCTCTTCTTTCTCCGGTCAGTCCGATTACATAGATACCACATTTATATCGTTTTATGGGTTTTGTATTTGCAGCGTTCCCTATGAGATTAAACTGACCTGTTCTCTTCATTCTCCGGGTCAGTACGATTGCAGTGATACCACATTTATATCGTTTTATGGGTTTTGTTTTTACAGCGTTCCCTATGAGATAAATCTGACATGTTCCCTCCATTGTCCGGGTCAGTACGATTACAGTAATAATACATTTATATAGTTTTATGGGTTTGTATTTACAGCGTTCCCTATGAGATAAAACTGACCTGTTTTCTTCATTCTCTGGGTCAGTATGATTACAGTGATACCACATTTATATAGTGTTATGGGTTATGTTTTTACAGCGTTCCCTGTGAGATAAAACTGACCTGTTCCCTTCATTCTCCGGGTCAGTACGATTACAGAGATACCACATTTATATAGTTTATGGGTTTTGTTTTTACAGCGTTCCCTATGAGATAAAACTGACCTGTTCTCTTCATTCTCCGGGTCAGTACGATTACAGTGATACCATATTTATATAGTTTTATGGGTTTTGTTTTTACAGTGTTCCCTATAAGATAAAACTGACCTGTTCCCTTCATTCTCCTGGTCAGTACGATTACAGAGATACCACATTTATATAGTTTTATGGGTTTTGTTTTTACAGTGTTCCCTATGAGCTAAAACTGACCTGTTCTCTTCATTCTCCGGGTCAGTACGATTACAGTGACACCACATTTCTATAGTTTTATGGGTTTTGTTTTTACAGCGTTCCCTATGAGATAAAACTGACCTGTTCTCTTCATTCTCCGGGTCAGTACGATTACAGTGATACCACATTTATATAGTTTTATGGGTTTTGTTTTTACAGCGTTCCCTATTAGATAAAACTGACCTGTTCTCTTCATTCTCCGGGTCAGTACGATTACAGTGATACCACATTTATATAGTTTTATGGGTTTTGTTTTTACAGCGTTCCCTATGAGATAAAACTGACCTGTTCTCTTCATTCTCCGGGTCAGTACGATTACAGAGATACCACATTTATATAGTTTTATGGGTTTTGTTTTTACAGCGTTCCCTATGAGATAAAACTGACCTGTTCCCTTCATTCTCCAGGTCAGTACGATTACAGAGATACCACATTTATATAGTTTTATGGGTTTTGTATTTACAGCGTTCCCTATGAGATAAAACTGACCTGTTCCCTTCATTCTCCGGGTCAGTACGATTACAGTGATACCACATTTATATAGTTTTATGGGTTTTGTTTTTACAGTGTTCCCTATGAGATAAAACTGACCTGTTCTCTTCATTCTCCGGGTCAGTACGATTACAGTGATACCATATTTATATAGTTTTATGGGTTTTGTTTTTACAGTGTTCCCTATGAGATAAAACTGACCTGTTCTCTTCATTCTCCGGGTCAGTACGATTACAGAGATACCACATTTATATAGTTTTATGGGTTTTGTTTTTACAGTGTTCCCTATGAGATAAAACTGACCTGTTCTCTTCATTCTCCGGGTCAGTACGATTACAGTGATACCACATTTATATAGTTTTATGGGTTTTGTATTTACAGTGTTCCCTATGAGATAAAACTGACCTGTTCTCTTCATTCTCCGGGTCAGTACGATTACAGTGATACCACATTTATATAGTTTTATGGGTTTTGTTTTTACAGCGTTCCCTATGAGATAAAACTGACCTGTTCTCTTCATTCTCCGGGTCAGTACGATTACAGAGATACCACATTTATATAGTTTTATGGGTTTTGTTTTTACAGCGTTCCCTATGAGATAAAACTGACCTGTTCCCTTCATTCTCCAGGTCAGTACGATTACAGAGATACCACATTTATATAGTTTTATGGGTTTTGTTTTTACAGTGTTCCCTATGAGATAAAACTGACCTGTTCCCTTCATTCTCTGGATCAGTACGATTACAGTGATACCACATTTATATAGTTTTATGGGGTTTGTTATTACAGCTTTCCCTATGAGATAAAACTGACCTGTTCTCTTCATTCTCCGGTCAGTCCGATTACATAGATACCACATTTATATCGTTTTATGGGGTTTGTTTTTACAGCGTTCCCTATGAGATAAAACTGACCTGTTCCCTTCATTCTCCGGGTCAGTACGATTATAGAGATACCACATTTATATAGTTTTATGGGGTTTATTTTTACAGCGTTCCCTATGAGATAAAACTGACCTGTTCCCTTCATTCTCCTGTTCAGTACGATTACAGAGAAACCACATTTATATAGTTTTATGGGTTTTGTTATTACAGTGTTCCCTATGAGATAAAACTGACCTGTTCTCTTCATTCTCCGGGTCAGTACGATTACAGTGGTACAACATTTATATCGTTTTATGGGTTTTGTATTTGCAGCGTTCCCTATGAGATAAATCTGACCTGTTCCCTCCATTCTCCGGGTCAGTACGATTACAGAGATACCACATTTATATAGTTTTATGGGTTATGTTTTTACAGCGTTCCCTGTGAGATAAAACTGACCTGTTCCTTTCATTCTCCGGGTCAGTACGATTACAGAGAGACCACATTTATATAGTTTATGGGTTTTGTTTTTACAGTGTTCCCTATGAGATAAAACTGACCTGTTCTCTTCATTCTCCGGGTCAGTACGATTACAGTGATACCATATTTATATAGTTTTATGGGTTTTGTTTTTACAGTGTTCCCTATAAGATAAAACTGACCTGTTCCCTTCATTCTCCTGGTCAGTACGATTACAGAGATACCACATTTATATAGTTTTATGGGTTTTGTTTTTACAGTGTTCCCTATGAGATAAAACTGACCTGTTCTCTTCATTCTCCGGGTCAGTACGATTACAGTGATACCACTTTTATATAGTTTTATGGGTTTTGTATTTACAGTGTTCCCTATGAGATAAAACTGAACTGTTCCCTTCATTCTCCGGGTCAGTACGATTACAGAGATACCATATTTATATAGTTTTATGGGTTTTGTTTTTACAGCGTTCCCTATGAGATAATACTGACCTGTTCTCTTCATTCTCCGGGTCAGTAGAATTACAAAGATACCACATTCCTATAGTTTTATGGGTTTTGTTTTTACAGCGTTCTCTATGAGATAAAACTGACCTGTTCCCTTCATTCTCCGGGTCAGTACGATTACAGTGATACCACATTTATATAGTTTTATGGGTTTTGTTATTACAGCTTTCCCTATGAGATAAAACTGACCTGTTCTCTTCATTCTCCGGGTCAGTACGATTACAGAGACACCACATTTATATATTTTTATGGGTTTTGTTTTTACAGCATTCCCTATGAAATAAAACTGACCTGTTCTCTTCATTCTCCGGGTCAGTACTATTACAGAGATACCACATTTATATAGTTTTAAGGGTTTTGTTTTTACAGTGTTCCCTATGAGATAAAACTGATCTGTTCTCTTCTTTCTCCGGGTCAGTACGATTACAGAGATACCACATTTATATAGTTTTATGGGTTTTGTATTTACAGTGTTCCCAATGAGATAGAACTGGCCTGTTCTCTTTATTCTCCGGGTCAGTACGATTACAGTGATACCACATTTATATAGTTTTATGGGTTTTGTTTTTACAGTGTTCCCTATAAGATAAAACTGACCTGTTCTCTTCTTTCTCCGGGTCAGTACGATTACAGTGATACCACGTTTATATAATTTTATGAGTTTTGTTTTTGCAGTGTTCCCTGTGAGATAAAACTGACCTGTTCCCTTCATTCTTCAGGTCAGTACGATTACAGAGATACCACATTTATATAGGTTTATGGGTTTTGTATTTACAGCCTTCCCTATGAGATAAAACTGACCTGTTCCCTTCATTCTCCGGGTCAGTACGATTACAGGGATACCATATTTATATCGTTTTATGGGTTTTGTTTTTACAGCGTTCCCTTTTATATAAAACTGCTCTCTTCCCTTCATTCTCCGGGTCAGTACGATTACAGTGATACCATATTTATATCATTTTATGGGTTTTGCTTTTACAGCGTTCCCTTTTATATAAAACTGACCTGTTCTTTTCATTCTCCGGATCAGTACGATTACAGAGATATCACATTTATATAGTTTTATGGGTTTTGTTTTTACAGCGTTCTTTATGAGATAAAACTGACCTGTTCCAATCATTCTCCGGGTCAGTACGATTACAGTGATACCACATTTATATAGTTTTATGGGTTTTGTTTTTACAGTGTTCCCTATGAGATAAAACTGACCTGTTCCCTTCATTCTCCGGGTCAGTACGATTATAGAGATACCACATTTATATAGTTTTATGGGTTTTGTATTTACAGCGTTCCCTATGAGATAAAACTGACCTGTTCCCTTCATTCTCCGGGTCAGTATGATTACAGTGATACCATCTTTATATAGTTTTATGGGTTTTGTTTTTACAGCGTTCCCTATGAGATAAAACTGACCTGTTCCCTTCATTCTCCGGGTCAGTACGATTATAGAGATACCACATTTATATAGTTTTATGGGTTTTGTTATTACAGCGTTCCCTATGAGATAAAACTGACCTGTTCTCTTCATTCTCTGGGTCAGTACGATTACAGAGATACCACATTTATATAGTTTTATGGGGTTTGTTTTTACAGCGTTCCCTATGAGATAAAACTGACCTGTTCCCTTCATTCTCCGGGTCAGTACGATTATAGAGATACCACATTTATATCGTTTTATGGGTTTTGTATTTGCAGCGTTCCCTATGAGATAAAACTGACCTGTTCTCTTCATTCTCCGGGTCAGTACGATTACAGTGGTACAACATTTATATCGTTTTATGGGTTTTGTATTTGCAGCGTTCCCTATGACATAAATCTGACATGTTCCCTCCATTGTCCGGGTCAGTACGATTACAGAGATACCACATTTATATAGTGTTATGGGTTATGTTTTTACAGCGTTCCCTATGAGATAAAACTGACCTGTTTTCTTCATTCTCTGGGTCAGTACGATTACAGAGATACCACATTTATATAGTGTTATGGGTTATGTTTTTACAGCGTTCCCTGTGAGATAAAACTGACCTGTTCCTTTCATTCTCCGGGTCAGTACGATTACAGAGAGACCACATTTATATAGTTTATGGGTTTTGTTTTTACAGTGTTCCCTATGAGATAAAACTGACCTGTTCTCTTCATTCTCCGGGTCAGTACGATTACAGTGATACCATATTTATATAGTTTTATGGGTTTTGTTTTTACAGCGTTCCCTATAAGATAAAACTGACCTGTTCCCTTCATTCTCCTGGTCAGTACGATTACAGAGATACCACATTTATATAGTTTTATGGGTTTTGTTTTTACAGTGTTCCCTATGAGCTAAAACTGACCTGTTCTCTTCATTCTCCGGGTCAGTACGATTACAGTGATACCACATTTTATATAGTTTTATGGGTTTTGTATTTACAGTGTTCCCTATGAGATAAAACTGACCTGTTCTCTTCATTCTCCGGGTCAGTACGATTACAGTGATACCACATTTATATAGTTTTATGGGTTTTGTTTTTACAGCGTTCCTATTAGATAAAACTGACCTGTTCTCTTCATTCTCCGGGTCAGTACGATTACAGTGATACCACATTTATATAGTTTTATGGGTTTTGTTTTTACAGCGTTCCCTATGAGATAAAACTGACCTGTTCTCTTCATTCTCCGGGTCAGTACAATTACAGAGATACCACATTCCTATAGTTTTATGGGTTTTGTTTTTACAGCGTTCCCTATGAGATAAAACTGACCTGTTCTCTTCATTCTCCAGGTCAGTACGATTACAGAGATACCACATTTATATAGTTTTATGGGTTTTGTATTTACAGCGTTCCCTATGAGATAAAAACTGACCTGTTCCCTTCATTCTCCGGGTCAGTACGATTACAGTGATACCACATTTATATAGTTTTATGGGTTTTGTATTTACAGTGTTCCTATGAGATAAAACTGACCTGTTCTCTTCATTCTCCGGGTCAGTACGATTACAGTGATACCACATTTATATAGTTTTATGGGTTTTGTATTTACAGCGTTCCCTATGAGATAAAACTGACCTGTTCCTTCATTCTCCAGGTCAGTACGATTACAGAGATACCACATTTATATAGTTTTATGGGTTTTGTATTTACAGCGTTCCCTATGAGATAAAACTGACCTGTTCCCTTCATTCTCTGGATCAGTACGATTACAGTGATACCACATTTATATAGTTTTATGGGTTTTGTTTTTACAGTGTTCCCTATGAGATAAAACTGACCTGTTCTCTTCATTCTCCGGGTCAGTACGATTACAGTGATACCACATTTATATAGTTTTATGGGTTTTGTTTTTACAGTGTTCCCTATGAGATAAAACTGACCTGTTCTCTTCATTCTCCGGGTCAGTACGATTACAGTGATACCACTTTTATATAGTTTTATGGGTTTTGTATTTACAGTGTTCCCTATGAGATAAAACTGACCTGTTCTCTTCATTCTCCGGGTCAGTACGGTTACAGTGATACCACATTTATATAGTTTTATGGGTTTTGTTTTTACAGCGTTCCCTATGAGATAAAACTGACCTGTTCTCTTCATTCTCCGGGTCAGTACAATTACAAAGATACCACATTCCTATAGTTTTATGGGTTTTGTTTTTACAGCGTTCCCTATGAGATAAAACTGACCTGTTCCCTTCATTCTCCAGGTCAGTACGATTACAGAGATACCACATTTATATAGTTTTATGGGTTTTGTATTTACAGCGTTCCCTATGAGATAAAACTGACCTGTTCCCTTCATTCTCTGGATCAGTACGATTACAGTGATACCACATTTATATAGTTTTATGGGGTTTGTATTTACAGCGTTCCCTATGAGATAAAACTGACCTGTTCTCTTCATTCTCCAGGTCAGTACGATTACAGTGATACCACATTTATATAGTTTTATGGGGTTTGTTTTTACAGCGTTCCCTATGAGATAAAACTGACCTGTTCCCTTCATTCTCCGGGTCAGTACGATTACAGTGATACCACATTTATATAGTTTATGGGTTTTGTATTTACAGCGTTCCCTATGAGATAGAACTGACCTGTTCTCTTCATTCTCCGGGTCAGTACGATTACAGTGATACCATATTTATATAGTTTTATGGGTTTTGTTATTACAGCTTTCCCTATGAGATAAAACTGACCTGTTCCCTTCATTCTCCGGGTCAGTACGATTACAGTGATACCACATTTATATAGTTTATGGGTTTTGTATTTACAGCGTTCCCTATGAGATAGAACTGACCTGTTCTCTTCATTCTCCGGGTCAGTACGATTACAGAGATACCACATTTATATAGTTTATGGGTTTTGTTTTTACAGCGTTCCCTATGAGATAAAACTGACCTGTTCTCTTCATTCTCCGGGTCAGTACGATTACAGTGATACCATATTTATATAGTTTTATGGGTTTTGTTTTTACAGTGTTCCCTATAAGATAAAACTGACCTGTTCCCTTCATTCTCCGGGTCAGTACGATTACAGTGATACCACATTTATATAGTTTTATGGGTTTTGTTTTTACAGTGTTCCCTATGAGCTAAAACTGACCTGTTCTCTTCATTCTCCGGGTCAGTACGATTACAGTGATACCACTTTTATATAGTTTTATGGGTTTTGTATTTACAGTGTTCCCTATGAGATAAAACTGACCTGTTCTCTTCATTCTCCGGGTCAGTACGATTACAGTGATACCACATTTATATAGTTTTATGGGTTTTGTTTTTACAGCGTTCCCTATTAGATAAAACTGACCTGTTCTCTTCATTCTCCGGGTCAGTACGATTACAGTGATACCACATTTATATAGTTTTATGGGTTTTGTTTTTACAGCGTTCCCTATGAGATAAAACTGACCTGTTCTCTTCATTCTCCGGGTCAGTACAATTACAAAGATACCACATTCCTATAGTTTTATGGGTTTTGTTTTTACAGCGTTCCCTATGAGATAAAACTGACCTGTTCCCTTCATTCTCCAGGTCAGTACGATTACAGAGATACCACATTTATATAGTTTTATGGGTTTTGTATTTACAGCGTTCCCTATGAGATAAAACTGACCTGTTCCCTTCATTCTCTGGATCAGTACGATTACAGTGATACCACATTTATATAGTTTTATGGGGTTTTGTATTTACAGCGTTCCCTATGAGATAAAACTGACCTGTTCTCTTCATTCTCCAGGTCAGTACGATTACAGTGATACCACATTTATATAGTTTTATGGGGTTTGTTTTTACAGCGTTCCCTATGAGATAAAACTGACCTGTTCCCTTCATTCTCCGGGTCAGTACGATTACAGTGATACCACATTTATATAGTTTATGGGTTTTGTATTTACAGCGTTCCCTATGAGATAGAACTGACCTGTTCTCTTCATTCTCCGGGTCAGTACGATTACAGTGATACCATATTTATATAGTTTTATGGGTTTTGTTATTACAGCTTTCCCTATGAGATAAAACTGACCTGTTCTCTTCATTCTCCGGGTCAGTACGATTACAGTGATACCACATGTGGCAAAACCAACCGCGCCACTGGGTTTTGGAGGGGACAGATTGCCAGCCTCTTGCCCCAGGATTATGGGCCCTCTCATCAGCCCACGCTAAACTTAAACCCCATGGCGATTTGACTGTGTTTGTGGCATCTGAGCGCTGTTTGGATATATTGAGCGCTCAGATCCAAGCCATCTGGGGATATGTTAAATGTCTGTGTACTGTAAAGGGTGGGACATTGTGTATTGAATAATGATGTCTGTCCTATTGTCCCCACGTGTGTATTGGCGATTTCCCTTTGTCCTGAGAGATAATTGAATGACTCCTCAATTGTCTCCAGGACAGAAGACATTGTGTATTCTCCTGCCTGTGATGATTACATTACCCATGTAGGGTAATTGTATCACAGGCAGAGGGGAGGGATATGCTGGGGGTGTCTGTATTGTCCCATTGTGTGTGATTGGCTGCTGTATCCCGTGTCGCAGTCTTCCTTCTGGTCCCCTAGGGGAGTGTCCACCAGGTGGGAGACCTGCATAAATACCGGGCAGGTAGCCCTCAATAAAGTTAGAGTTCCTGTTTAACCATTAATACGGAGCCTCGTCTCGTACTTGGGGGGAATTGCTACGTCAGAACGTTCTCTTGCCTGTTCCAGGAAAGGAGGACTTCGTATGGTTCCAGTTCGGTGGATTCCAGCGGTTGTGGGTTGCTGTGCTCTTCGCCAGGGGAATCGCCCGAACGGTATTAACCCTCACTATACCGGGTTATACCGTAACAACTGGTGGCAGCAGCGGGATCGTTCCTACAGCCAGAAGGACAGCGACAGAAGGCACCATGGAATTTGAGGGCAAAGCGTGTCCCAGTACAGCACCGGTATGGAACCACTAGTGGAGTATGATGAGGGTGTCATGGATGACCGAGATGCAGTCCGCAAAGGCATCTGGTACCAGGCACTGGGTATTGTGGAGTATCTGCGGGACGAGAGGCTCCCCAAGGACGAGCAGCGACAGCAGAAGCGAGTAGCCCTGCGGATGCCCTTCCTAGGAGAGCAGCCCCTGGAAGAGTGGGTAGAAGACCTGAAGCACCTGGTAAGGTGGGAGATGTGGCTGGAAGATGCCTACCAGGCACTCTGGTGGTATGAAGCTCGGTACCTACCCCGGACAGCCGAGCATGACATGCCAGAGGGAGAGGAGTTTGATGGTCCTGGCTTGTTATGGGAGACTTTTTCAGAGCTGGAGTCTGGGAGCCCTACACAAGCCCGGTTCAGGGACCTCTTTGAGTGGCGGGAGAGCAGGTATGACTGGGACGACACTCACAAAATTGAGCAAGACCTGGTCCACCTGGTGACCCGGGAGATGGAGCTGGAACAGGACTACCAGCAGCTGTTCTACTCCAGTGAGACGGCTCAGCGAGAGAGCAGAGTGTCAGACCCAGGTCCAGAGCCCTTCAGCTGGGAGGATATTGTTGAGGTTTACTGGGAAGAAACCCAGGTGGCCGGTGGAGATGGGACCGAGGTCTCTCCACCGGTCCTGCAGGGAATTGGGAGCCCAGTCTCCATTCCCCAGCGGCAGGCTGAGTTAAAGGGGGCAGAGACAGTCGGTCCTGTCCCCCAGCGGCAGAGTCAAGTGCAGGGAATTGGGAGCCCAGGCTCCATTTCCATCGGCAGAGTGTCCAGCAGGGAATAGAGAGCCCAGTCTCCTTTCCCCAGCAGCAGGACACTGTATTGGAAGCGGAGACAGACGGTCTCCCTCCCCAGCGGCTGGAAGTATGTATGGGAGAGGAGCTTGTTACCCCTCTCCCCAGCGGCAGGCTAAGTTACAGGGGCAGAGACAGTCGGTCCTGGCCCCCAGCAGCAGAGTGACTTACTGGGAGAGGAGAGCCTTGTCCTCCCTCCCCATCGGCAGAGAGTCCGGCAGGGAATAGAGAGCCCAGTCTCCTTTCCCCAGCAGCAGGACACTGTGTTGGGAGCGGAGACAGTCGGTCTCCCTCCCCAGCGGCTGGAAGTATGTCTGGGAGAGAAGCTTGTTACCCCCTCTCCCAGCGGCAGCCGGATTTTAAGGGAGTAGGGACAGTCGGTCCTGCTCCCCAGCGGCAGTATGTTTTGCAGGGAGAGAAGAGCATCGTCTCCATTCCCCATCGGGCCGTGTGATTTACAGGAATTGGGAGCCCAGTCTCCATCCCCAGCGGCAGTTTAACGCACCAGGGGAGACAGTAAGCCCCACAACAGTGCAGATGGGACCGTGGTCTCTGCACTCACAGCACAGGGGGTAGGGACAGTCGGTCCTGTCTCCCAGCAACAGGGCCATTTAGCCAAAGGGGAGACAGTCGGTCTCCCCCCACAGCAGCATGGTGGTCTATCTAAAGGGGAGACAGTCGGTCTCCCCCTACAACAACCAGGCTCCAACCAGGCTACTTCCGTGGTAGCGCTGGCACCAGGGCAGAGTACCGCTGGTCTCTGCCCACTCAGCAACCCACTCAGGCAGTCTACCAGTCCCCCACACAGCCGTAGTGAGGCACATGGACATGGACAGGTTTATCCCTTGCTCAGGTGTAGTAACCATTTATTGTGGGTGGGCTGTACTGCTGTTTCTGTTTTGTGGGTGGGCTGCTGGACTAACAAGGGCACTGACCGGCAGAAGGTCAGATACCCTGTTAGTCTGTTTGGAAAAGGGGAGATGTGTGGCGAAACCAACCGCGCCACTGGGTCCTGGAAGGGACTGCTTGCTCGCCTCCTGCCCTGCGACTATGGCCCCATGTATGCTTGTCCTTTTTGAGCGGTGATGCCCCAGATAGCTCTGCTATGGAGCCCATTCGTATAAGGAAAGACTATGGGAAAGACTTTAGCTCCATGGCAATTGAACTGGACATGTGTGTGGTCTGAGCGCCATTCAATAATGTGCGCTCAGACCTAAGCTATCTGGGGATATGTTGCATGTATATGTTTTATGTAGTAATTGTAACATTGTGTAATTTTATGTCCTTTTGCAAACATGTGCTCAATGGAGTCTGCCTCTATCCCTGGATATATTGAGCGCTCAGATCCAAGCCATCTGGGGATATGTTACATGTCTGTGTGTATTGTAAAGGGTGGGACATTGTATATTGAATAGTGATGTCTGTCCTATTGTCCCCACGTGTGTATTGGCGATTTCCCTTTGTCCTGAGAGATAATTGAATGAGTCCTCGATTGTCTCCAGGACAGAAGACATTGTGTATTCTCCTGCCTGTGATGATTACATTACCCATGTGGGGTAATTGTATCACAGGCAGAGGGGAGGGATATGCTGGGTGTGGTTGTCTGTATTGTCCCATTGTGTGTGATTGGCTGCTGTATCCCGTGTCGCAGTCTTCCTTCTGGTCCCCTAGGGGAGTGTCCACCAGGTGGGAGACCTGCATAAATACCGGGCAGGTAGCCCTCAATAAAGTTAGAGTTCCTGTTTAACCATTAATACGGAGCCTCGTCTCGTACTTGGGGGGAATTGCTACGTCAGAACGTTCTCTTGTCTGTTCCAGGATAGGAGGACTTCGTATGGTTCCAGTTCGGTGGATTCCAGCGGTTGTGGGTTGCTGTGCTCTTCGCCAGGGAAATCGCCCGAACGGTATTAACCCTCACTATACCGGGTTATACCATAACACCCCTGATCAGGAGATCATCACACATGGTCCCAGGATCTGGCCTCAAGACATCCCCCTGACCAGGAGATTATCACACATAGCCCCAGGATCTGGCCTCAAGACATCCCCCTGACCAGGAGATCATCACACACGGCCCCAGGATCTGGCCTCAACACATCCCCCTGACCAGGAGATCATCACACACGGCCCCAGGATCTGGCCTCAACACATCCCCCTGACCAGGAGATCATCACACATGGTCCCAGGAGAAGGCCTCAACACATCCCCCTGACCAGGAGATCATCACACATGGTCCTAGGATCTGGCGTCAAGACATCCCCCTGACCAGGAGATCATCACACATGGTCCCAGGATCTGGCCTCAACACATCCCCCTGATCAGGAGATCCTCACACATGGTCCGAGGATCTGGCCTCAACACATCCCCCTGACCAGGAGATCATCACACATGGTCCGAGGATCTGGCCTCAACACATCCCCCTGACCAGGAGATCATCACACATGGCCCCAGGATCTGGCCTCAACACATCCCCCTGACCAGGAGATCATCACACATGGTCCCAGGAGAAGGCCTCAACACATCCCCCTGACCAGGAGATCCTCACACATGGTCCCAGGAGAAGGCCTCAACACATCCCCCTGACCAGGAGATCATCACACATGGTCCCAGGATCTGGCCTCAAGACATCCCCCTAACCAGGAGATCCTCACACATGGTCCCAGGAGAAGGCCTCAACACATCTCCCTGACCAGGAGATCATCACACATGGTCCCAGGATCTGGCCTCAACACATCCCCTGACCAGGAGATCATCACACATGGTCCCAGGATCTGGCCTCAGCTCAGATCCTGACCTTTCCAGTACAAAACAGAACTAACACTACCACACCCAACTTCTTCACTTCGTCTTCTCATCACTCCCCCCAAACCATTGGTAGGTAGGGGAGGGAATACACCCAACCATGCAGCATCTCCTGAAGGGTCCATGCTCTCCTGCCCCCCCCCCCCCCCCCTCCCCACCACATTCCAAGGTGATCTGTCTCTGGACGTCTACAAAGCGTTTATTTTGTGAAGCCCCCAACAACTGAAATGGTTTACGGCTGCCTCCCCCTGAATGTCTGTGTGTCACTCTTCACTGTAGTTCTGGCATTCTATTCATTCTTTTACATCTGGCATAACTCTCTGCCTGTGTGTCAGTCTTCACTGTACTTCTGAATTCAGTTCATGCAGCATTTGTCTTCCTGGTTTCTGCCTGGCGCCTCACATTGGTACGGGCAGGATGTGGGGTGACCCCGCTGTCGGAGGTGTATTGTAGGCGGCGGCTCCTCGGGGACGCTCTCATGTAATTGTTTTTGTCGCGCTCCGTAATCTGGAGATAATTCCATCCATTATTGCTCTGGGAAATGGCTGTCACTGGGAACGTTGCCCCGTAACAGGTGTAACGTACCGGCCACCCTCGTCATTAACTCTTTCTCTACCAGCTTACAAGAAATCCCTTACAGGTCTCCACAGAAGATAATACCGCCATCTAATCACTGCTACATGTGTATAATCCGGGGAGTGAAGGACGGGTAGACCTGATATCACACAGCATAATGTAATAATACCGCCATCTAATCACTGCTACATGTGTATAATCCGGGGAGTGAAGGACGGGTAGACCTGATATCACACAGCATAATGTAATAATACCGCCATCTAATCACTGCTACATGTGTATAATCCGAGGAGGAAGGA
>JAKVIS010000883.1:0-47124 GCA_033119425.1 Bufotes viridis | reverse complement strand
TATATTATCCCTCTGGGTGTCTTTTACAGCCTTTTAGTGCCCAAAAGTTCGGGTCCCCATTGACTTCTATGGGGTTCGGGTTCGAGGATGAAGTTCGGGTTGAGTTCGGATCACGAAGCCGGACATTTTTCCAGATTCGGCTCGAACCTCTCGAACCCGAACATCCAGGTGTTCGCTCATCTCTAATGAAGAGTCAATCAATGGATTTAATACTAGGTTTAGGTCGCCTCCAAACACTATAATCCCCTCACTGAAAGAATCCATCTTGGTCAAGATGGACTTCAACCATTTAATCTGGTGGGTATTAGGGGCATAGACGTTGACAAATGTGTACAGGTGCGGGCCCACCTTACCTTTTAACATAATGTATCGACCATCAGGGTCACACAACTGGTCGTCAAAGACAAAAGGGACCTTACTATGGAAGCCTATGCTCACGCCTCTGGAGTTGGATGAAGGGGAACCGCAGTGAAACCAGTTTTGGAAGTATGAATGTGATAGGTTGGGAAAATGATTAACTTTAAAATGGGTCTCTTGCAGAAAAATCACATTCGCTTGTGTTTCCTCAGTATCCCAAAAATCTGGCTCCGTTTAGATGGCGAGTTGCACCCTTTAACGTTATAAGAGGCAATGTCAAGAGCCATTTTTAGGGTAATGAGAGAAGACAAAGCACTGCAATATGAAAGCATGTAAGAAGTGTAAAATGGATAACAGCGTGGGGCACTTAGCTCTCCAGACGGAATATTGGTGAGGAAGGTACAGAGTTTTGACCGCATACAGCTCGTCTCGGATGAGGACTTCTCAAAGGGATGACAGACCTGGAATATAAACAAGAAACCAAACAAGGGATAAATAACAAAAACTTGCAACGGTCCCAGAGGACCAAATGGTTGAGGTATATGGCATACGCCAAAGTTAAGGGACCCGGCTATGTAGGGAGGATGGCTTATCTGACCTCGCGGTCGGGTAAAGATGGAAACAACAATAGGTGACATACGTTGTTAGGTCCCCAAGCACGAGGCCTGACACCCAGAGTAGAGATAGAAAATGGGCAGGAGAAAAGAGGGGTGAGAGGAGGAGAGGGGAAGGTAGGAGAGAGGGGGAGGGTAGGTTGAGGGCTAAGGCAGAAGAAAGTGAAGGTATGCAGGACAATAAAGGAACAGTTGCAAAAGGGGCATATCAGGGAGTGTACACAACAGGTGACAAGCGAGGGCATATCATCACATCCCGAGCAACATGTGCCCTGAGTTATTGCAGGTAAATAAAGTGCGAGCAAAGCGTTTACTATAATGCAATAGTAAGTATGGTGTTACATACGGCGCAATTATTACGGAATAGATGATGGACATACAGTGTGGAAACCCTTGTCTCACTCGGTACAGTATTACTTAGTGAAAGTAGAAGGAAAAAGACAGAGTTAAGCACAGACGGGACAGGGGAGGTATCGACATGGATGGGGAGTAAAGACAGAAGAAAAGGAGTCAGATCTGAAGCATCCTAACAGAGATTAGTGGTAGGAGCCAGCAAAGTAGAAGTAGTTGGGACAGGGGTGGGTGACTGAGGAATTGGGGTTAGTAGCCCCTGAAGAAAAGGAGAATAGGGCAGTATACTTATGTATAACATGGCATTAGGCGAGAGTTATAGTCCTCAGAAATTTTCCGCAGCTATGCGTCTGGGAGTCAGGAGTTGGTTTTTCTTCTTCTGACGTTGACTCTTCGGAGTGCTTTTTGTTTCAAATGGCGTTATTTTCGGCAGATCCGGGAGCGGGACTAAGTCCTGGATGGAATCCCAGTCGTCGATGTCCATCGGCGAGATGTCCAACAGATCAAAAACTGGGCCTAAATCCGGGTGAGATCTGATAGTGATCCTTCTGCCTTGGAAAGAGAAAGATAGTCCGAAGGGGAATTGCCAACGATACATTATTTTCCGGCTCCGGAGCCAGTCTGTAAGAGGTTTTAAGGCTCTTCTCTTTTGCAGGGTCACCGGTGCCAAGTCCTGGAAAACACTGACCTGGGCCCCATTGTAGGTCGCTCCTCCCGCCTGGCGAGCTTTGAGCATAATTAACTCCTTATCTTGAAAATGCAAAAGCGACATATAATGTCCCTGGGTGGGTCTGTGTCACTTGGTTTCGGCCTAAGCGCCCGGTGCGCCCTCTCAATATTCACTGGGGTCGGGCGTTCTGGGCCCAGTAGTGCGCCACAGATAGCTTGAATTATTTCTATTGAGTCCTGGGGGTCGGACTCCAGGATTCCTCTGAAGCATAAATTGCTGCGTCTCCCGGTTTTCCTGGTCTTCCAGGGTGGAAAAAGCAGCATTTAGGTGGGCCTGGCACTTCTGGAGGCTTAAGGCTGTGGCGGCCTGAAAGTTCACTATCGCGGCCTGGTTGTTTTCTAAAGCCTCCACTCTATTGCCCACATGCCGTAGGTCTTGCCGGAGGAGGAGATCTCGCTTACCAGCGGTTCCATGGCCTTTTGTAGGGCTGTGTATTTTTCTGGAGATAGGCATATGCTTGCGATGTCTATGGTCTTCCAGGTTACTCCCATCGGCGTTGAAGTCAATCTCGCTATCATCCGCTTCCTTAGCGGGCTCCGGCGCCATCTTGGCTTCTCGTGCTGCACATATGGTGGCGGCCTTTTTAATAAACTTGTCCATTTCTCCACCAGTGGCAGACTGTCTGTGGGACAGGGAAGAGTCCCCTGTCTTCTGCTGGCCAATTTTCCCCATCTGGGTGTCAGGGAGCTAACGTAGCTACAATAAAGCCGGGTCTGAGCAACAGAGCTCAAGCACGCACGTCCATATCAGTCGAGCGCTATCTCCGCCCCCCATATGCACTTCTTCACAACAAACATTTTCTCTACACTGTGCACAAAGTCGATATATATTGGCTAGAGATAAGCGAATAAAAAAAAATAGATTTGCCGGTTTGCAGAATCTTTCGGGAAAAATTTTGATTTGATCTGAATATATTCACAGCGAATTATGTAAAAATATTACTATTTCCTGGCTGCTAAGAGCCAGTACAGTGGTGTACAACACTGTGCATTGCAGTAACATGTTAAGGGAGTCTGCTTTGGTAGTGAAATAATACTATGACATGCAGATGACATACATAACTCTTAGAATCACTGGACACTTCACTTATTTGGGCAGTCACAGGGCCAAAACGGACAAAATAACTCACGTGTGAACTCAGCCTTACAGGTCAATGTTAGTGTCAAGAAGAAGCGCACTCCTTTTACTCCATCATCAGCTGATTCCACATAGATGTAAACAGAACTTGTTCTATTAAGCGCTTATAAAATTAGAACCACCTCTGACAAAGTGGAGAGGGTGTCAGCAGTAAGTTTGTGTTGACATCACTGTTTATTTTGCTCCTCCTCTGATCCGTCAGAACAATAACCCCCAAAAAACTGATCCTCTCTGTTGAGCATTTGCTTTCACTAGGTCAGCATTTGGTCAGTGATTCATCAGGATTGCTAATGACAAAAAAACAGGAGTGGATACAAAACAGAGATGACACGTGAACCAAATATTTGCATGTCTTCTGTGTTTTGTACCCACTCCTGCTTTTGGCTACAAATTACAAGCCCGTTCTGATGGGACTATACAGGCCTTAAAGCTGCTACACAGAGAGGATCCATTGTGCATCTCATTTTTCTTCCTTCTGACAGATAGGAGGAAGGGTCAAATAAATCATGATGTCAGGCAAGCCAAAAAGGCTAAATAGTGGCGCAGTCATGAAGTGGGACAGGTGCGAACAGCATGAGAAGTCCACAGAGTGGCTCTATAACATAGTGGTGAGGTTGAAGCAGCATGAGGAGACCACAGAGTGGCCCAATGGCAGAGTGTGGAGGTGTTAGCAGCATGAGGAGGCCACAGAGTGGCACATTGACAGAGTCTGGAGGTGGTGGCAGCATCAATAGACCACAGAGTGGCAAGGTGACATAGTGTGGAGGTGGCAGCAGCATCAGGAGACCACAAAGTGTCACAACGATGAGAGATTGCGGAGGTGGCAGCAGCATGAGGGGGCCACAGAGTGGCAAAACCATGAGAGATTGCAGAGGTGGCAGCAGTATGAAGAGGCCAAAGAGTGACACAACGACATGAGAGATTGCAGAGGTGGCAGCAGCATGAGGAGGCCACAGAGTGGCACGACGACGAGAGATTGCACAGGTGGCAGCAGCATGAGGAGGCAGAGAGCGGCTGCTTCGTCTATTCATTTATAGGGAATATGGGACAGAACAGAAGGTTAAAATTTCTCAAATCATATTAAAGGGTGTACTGATCCCCTTGACCCTACAGGCGTTTCATAGAATTCAGAAACAGTTGGCTGTTAAAATTAAAAATTTCATAATAAAATGTTGGTTTAGCCCCAGATTTTCCATTTTCACAGGGGGTAACAAAATAAAAAGGACCCTTCAGTTTGTTGCACATTTTCTACTGAATACTGCAGCATCCCTGAGAAGTGATCCTGTATCGAAAACAACATCCATCAAGCAGTAGCGTAACTAGAGTTCTATGGGCCCCAGGGCAAACTTTGGATTGGACCCCCCTCCCTATTATAGGTTTGAATTTTGCCCCTTTCAACGCTGTATATATTTCATTTTGCCACCTCACTCTGTATATATATCATTTTTCCAACTCTGTATATAGTTTAATAATTGCCCCTCTCTTCCTTTTTATATATTTTATTTTGCCCCTTCTCACTCTGTATATCTTTGATTTTGCCCCTTCTTACTCTGTATATATTTGATTTTCCCCCCTCTCACTCTGTATATATTAGATTTTTTTGCCCCCTCTGTCATATAATGGGGTGGGCATACGTAAAAAAAGAAAAATACTTACCTCTGTTCTGTTCCGCTCCATCTTTGCTTTCACAATCAGTTGCGAACACATCCCGTCATACCCTCTGCAGCGGCGCGTCATGTCGTCATCCCACGAGACCCATGAGCAAGAGCACCGAGTCTCGCCAACATGACATAATAACGTGGCTGTGGCACAGGAGAGGGTATGGGGATATGCACAGCCGCATTGTTTTTTATAATGCAAAGCAGAGGGGATTGGATAAATGCACTTGCCGTGATTGTTACGTCCCTGCCCTCAAGGTATTTATTGAGAAGCGGAGTGAGCATTTTGACACCACAGATATTTTGCAGAAATGAATGCGTAGCAGACCGTGCAAAGTGAACATTGTTTTCCACAAATATTGCATTTAACTACACAATATGTTGTGCCTAGTGTGTATTATCTGAGACAGGTTTTACTAGGTACTGAAATGCCATAAATGTGGACATACACTTCTGTGTGGGTACACTGCAGGGTTCAGAAGGGAAAGACCACCTTTTGGCTTTTGCAGAGCAGATTTTGATGGATGGGAAAATGACATGTTATCTTTATTCTGCTGGTCAGTACAATTACACAGATATCAATTTTACAGGAACGCGCAGGTAGTTTTTACAGGTAACGGGGGCCACAGCGGCGCAACGGAGCGCCAGACAGAAATAATAGTAAGTACAGGGACATCCCTGCATTAACTCCTACATGTTCTGCTACTTAGTTTATTATTATGTTTGGACCCATGAAAGGTCCTCTTTAATTTTCCCAATCTGACATAGGCCACTGTATGTGATAATAACTTTGAAAAGATTTTACTTATAAAAGCTATTATGAGAATGTACAATAGAATTTTCTGCCTTAAGGACACATAGGGATACTTCACAAAATAGTTATTAATTAACTTTCCCATATGTCTTGTTTATATTAGTATCATTATTTAAATGAGAATTTATGGTATTTTTAGCATGTTAGGTTTATAACAGAAGGTTATAACTTTTGTTAACCCTTTTGCAGATTTCCCATTTTGATAATTTTTTACAGTAACATAGCAATGGTTAACCACAAACCAAACCTTTATTTTTATTACCCTTCTTCTGCAGTTTAATGAAACACCCCATATGTGATTGTAAAATGCTGTATAGGCACACCACAGAGCTCAGAAGGGTAGGAGCCCCATTTGGAGTTGAAGGACAGATTTTCATGGAATAGTTTTTGGGCTCCATGTTGCATATGCAGAGACTTTGAGGTCCTCGTAAAGTGGAAATGCCATAGCACAGGAGGAGTAGAGGATGGGAGTGGTACTGGCTCTGGCTGCAACAGTTATTCACATAAATCACAGTGGCAATCCTCACACTGATGCTCACTAGTGCCAGGCAGTGACAGGAGGGTGCACCCTTTCTTCCCTGCAGGCACACCTTGATGTTGGGGCTCCTGTCTGATGGTAGTTGTGGTGCCCTTGATGTTATGAGTTTGGTATTAGCCCAAGGCATGAGTAGGTGTTGTGGCCGCCAAATGGTGCTGCAGTCAGTAACCAGGCCAGCTGTAGAAAATAGTTACGTCTCTCTTTACTAAAATGCAGAGAGGGAGTTGTAGCACATCCAATGGTATCAAAACACAGTTCTCAACAATTCACAATGCAACTCTTCCCAAATAGCAATATGTGGTTATGTATGAGCAATAATGGGGGTTGTAGTGCTTCTTTCCTCTATCGTTTCTCTTTCTGCAGAATCTATGGCTGGTGAAAAATTTCTTGCAAACTTGTCTGTAATTCCCAGGCTGAGGGGTATAGGATTAAGATACAGCTGACCAGGACTGTGTCTAAGTATGAAGCGTGTATGGGGTGAAATGAAACCCGTGAGAAGTGACCACATTTTGTAAACTACTCATCTTAAGATATTTATTAAGGGGTGGAATGCACATTTTGACACCATACCACAAATTTAAAAATGGCAAGTCTATCACAAATAGTGCTCATCTTAGGCCATCAGAGACTCACAGCCTTTACATTTTTAGACTGGGTCTACTGTGTACAGAAATTCCATAAATGTATATGTTAATAGCTGTATGGGCACACCGCAGCGTTCAGAAGGGAAGGAGTACCATTTGGCTTTTGGAGCAGGGATTTTGCTGGAATGGTTTTTAAGTCCTACAGTACATCGCATTTGCAGAGACCTGAGGTAGAAGTAAAGTGGAAATCCCAAATAAGTTACCACATTTTGGAAACTATGTCCATCAAAATATATAGTATTATCAAGGGATTCAGTGAAAGTATTAAAACCACAGGTATTTTGCAGAAATTCACGTGCAATGTGCAAAGTGAAAACTGCAAGTTTGCCACAGATATGGCATCAGTACCCAATTTGTTTTTGTCCATCTGAAAGTCACGCTACACGCTTATATTGTTAGGCATGTTCTACTGGGCACAGCAATACCTTAAATGTAATCATAAACTGCAGGATCCATAAGAAAACGATAATATTTTGCCTTTTGCGGATCTTAGTGAATTTGTTTATGGGCGCCATATTGCTTTCAAAGAACCTCTGTGGTACCAGTACAGCCATTTTCTGAGAAACATACATTTCTTATTTTACTGTTGATGAAGCTGCGTGAAGGCCTTTTGTTTGCAGGATGAGTTGCCATCTTTATTAGTACAATTTTAGGGTACATATGACTTTTTGATCATTTTTAATCCCAAACATTTTTGGGAAGCGGGATGAAGAAAAGCAACAATTCTGCCATCGCTTTTGGGTTTTGCTTTTATGGCATGCACTGTGGATGAAAAATGACATGTTATCTTTATTTTGCTGGTCACCATGATTACAGTGGTACTAATTTTATTTACAGTTTTTAATTTTACTACTTTTATACACTAAAAGCATTTTGTGGGAAAAAAATAAATTTTTGTATCTCAGCTCAAAATCCCAATAAAATTCCCAATCAGATCACTAATGTTAATAAGATCCTCAATCAGACCCCAGATCAGATCCCGATATTAATAAAAGCCCCAATAAGACCTCAGATCAGACCCCATGTTAATTAAACCTTACATTGTAGGAAGTCAATGTGGTGAGAGAGGGAGCCCCCTCCTTCTGTACACTGCTCAATGCTAACTGCTGCCTCTAAAGTGTTACATGGCCAGGATGTGGGTTATAACAGCCAGCCCCTGCAGTGATTAAGCGACTATAATACAGTCAGTTCAGTCAGGAGAGCGCGGTCGGCCTGGGAGATGTGGCCCACACACGGACCACGTTCCCCAGGCTGATCATGTTCAGTATCATACATGAAAGACCAAGATAAACACTTTAGCAGACGGTACCAAAAAGATAGGATTAGGCCTCATACACACGACAGTATTTTTTGGAGTCTGCAACTTGCAAAAATTCAGATTGCACAAAGTCAGTATCCTTATTTAGTGGATATGCAAGAGCTTGAAGAGCTCAAAACAGATATGGTTGTGTTCATAAGGCTTTAGATACGCATTTCAGCAGGCAGTATGACAAATGAGACTCTTGATACAGGAACAGTAGACTGTATCACAGATGATAGATTTAGATACAGAGGCACAGCAGACAGTTTCTGACATAATAAGCTAGATACACACCACACCAGATAGTATAGTACAAGATGGGATTAGATACACAGCTCAGCAGTAGTGATGGGCGGGAGGTGCCATATTTGATTTCGCGATATTTCGCAAAATTTTCCATTGAATATTCATCATATATTCATCGAAATCGAATATTCGTCATTATTCTATTTATCGCGTGAATAATATGCGATTTAATTATTCGCGTATTGCGAATTGAACTTTGAATGGGGTATAAAGGCAGCTTTTTATTGGTTGGCTTGCTAGAACTAATGAATATAGAGAATATAGCGCTATATTCGTATTACGTTATCTTTGCTAATTCTAGCAAGCCAATAGGAAAGTTGCTTATAGACAGCTCTAAGTTGGATGCACAATGCGAAAATATTACTTTACCTATTTTTGCAATAAAGAAAATAATGACTCAGTATTCGTGTTATTGCAAAAAAATAGGTAAAGTAATAAATTCACATTGCGCATCCAACTTAAAGCTGGGTACAGTCAACTTTGCTATTGGGTTGGCTTGCTAGAATTAGCGAATATAGAGAATATAGGGACGTATTGTGAATTGAACTTTAAACGGGGTATAAAGGCAACTTTCCTTGCTAGAATTATCGAATATAGAGAATATAGCGCTATATTTGTTATCTTAGCTAATTCTAGCCAGTCAATAGGAAAGTTGCCTATAGACAACTCTAAGTTGGATGCGCAATGCGAAAATATTATTTAACCTATTTTTTGCAATAAAGAGAATAATGACTCAGTATTCGATTTATTGGAAAAAAATAGGTAAAGTAATATTTTCGCATTGTAGATCTAAGTTAGAGCTGGGTACAGTCAACTTTCCTATTGGGTTGGTTTGCTAGAATCAGCAAATATAGAGAATATTGCGCTATATGCATATTCGTCATATTTGTTAATTATACCAGCCAAACAATAGTAAAGTAAGTTGCATATACCCCGCTCTAAGTTAGATACTCAATGCGACTAATATTACTTAATATTCTCACATTGTACATACAACTTACAGCTGTGTAAAGGCAAGTTTACTTGTATTGCTAGAATTAGCGAAGATAACGAATATGAATATAGCGCTATATTCTCTATCTTCGTTAATTCTAGCAAGCCAACCAATAGGAAAGTTATACCCCGTTCAAAGTTTCATTCTCAGTACGTGAATATTAGCGTACTGCGAATGACACTTTGAACGGGCTATGACTTTCCTATTGGTTGACTTGCTAGAATTACCGAAGATAGAGAACATAGCGCTGTATTCTCTATCTTCGTTAATGGTATCTTATTCTTGGGCTCTGATTGGGAAAAAAAAAACTAATATTCGTTTTTACGAATATATAGCACTATATTCTAAATATTCACTAATTAGCGAGTGTCAATATTCATAAAAAAAAATTGCTATTTGAATATTCGCGCTCAACACTAATTGTAACATTGTTTGTAAGGCTGAAAGAAGACATACATACAGTACATCCAGTTCAGTCTGTTATTCTGCAAAGTTGATCAAGAGGAAGGCAAACAACCCTTATGAGATAGAAGCTAATTTTTCTCATTTTAGGGGAAAAAATTACTTCCTTACTCCATTCAGGCAATAAGAATAACTGCCTGGATCAATGACCCATCTCCAGAATTCTAGTAACTATAACCTTTAATATTATTATGCTCCAGAAAACCACTCCTATTTTAGTGAGTTCATCATCACCCCCTCCTCTAGCAGAAAGTTTCATAGTCTCACTAATCTTACAGTGAAGAATTCTGTGTAGATGGAGAAACCTTCTTTCCTCTAGATGTAGAAGATTAGCTACATTGTCAGATATAAGAAAATTGAGACATTTAATCTCTTTACTAGGCAAAAAAAATCCTGTTATTTTCGAACATGGTTACAATGTTCTGAATTTATACCTCGTGTTTTTTTCTTATAACTTTCTAAATTCTGAGCACATTAATAAATTAGAATGCCCCATTTGGGACATAAGAGTACCTTACATTGATTCAGAATACACTCATGAGTTACCTTATATAATATTATTATTATTATTATTATTATTATTATTATTATGTCAAGGCCACACTACGGTTTCTGCATTTTCTGCATTTATGTTATTCTCTATAAAATGACCCTTTTTAATACAGATTTTAAAACTGTAATTAACAAACATATTAATATTACATATAATAATATTACTGGATATAATTAATTGTCATGTGAATTTACAAAATTAGTTGATAATGGTTTATGTATGAAATAAGGCTACTGCAATAGGGAAAATATTCATAACAAGCACATTTCTCTGGAGTTAATCTCCCAACAGAATTCAGCTTATTTCTATCTAAACTGAAGGTGAAAATAAGTAAAAATAAATAAATGGCTGTAATTACTGAAACAAGGGCAAGTGAGAATATCAGCAAAATGTAGACGAGCTTTAATATTGGTCTTCATTAAAATGGCTGTTTTACAGCAATATATGGGGAAAATATATGCAGTGTGTAAATAGAAAAGCAAGAAACCTTCTACCAAATAACATTGTCTTGCTTCCAACTAATGTGATTTTATTAAAAGAGCCAGAGAGCTACAGTAGAACTTAAAGAAATGATTAAAAAAAAAAGTTTAATATTCTGGTGTTTTCTTGATCTGGACAGCCCCTGGTTCAGATATGATTTGTTCTTATACAGCAGGCACGTTTTGGCCATAAAATATCAGGATGAATGGTCATGATAGAAGCAGGATGGTCATTTCCCAAACAGCCCACATTCTAGGCCATTGTGACCCAGTTGTTAAGTGGTGTTGGAAGCAATGCCATTGTGAGGACACGCACACACAGCAGACAGACTCCAGATAGCACAGACAGACCACCAGTAATGATGGTTGTTTGATATGCTGACAAGCACAAACAGCATCCACAGTTTCATTGTCCACTAACCATACACAGGTGGAACCTTCATTAAACACCACTGTCACTAGTAAATCTATTTCCAGGCACTTAGCAGAAATAAATTTGGTGTCACTGTACCGATTACATGTCCTGCTATTGACAGCCAGCCACTGTCACTTTTAACCCCTTATGGACCGGGCTCATTTTTCACCCTAAGGACCAGGCCATTTTTGCAAATCTGACCAGTGTTACTTTATGTGTGAATAACTTTAAAACACTTTTACTTATCCAGGCCATTCTGAGATAGTTTTTTCGTTACATATTGTACTTCATGACACTGGTAAACTGGAGTAAAAAAAAATATTTTTTATTTATAACAAAAAAACGAATTTACCAAAATTTTTTTAAAATTTGCAAATTTCCAAGTTTAAATTTCTCTACTTCTATAATACATAATAATACCGCCAAAAAAGTTATTAATTTACATTCCCCATATGTCTACTTCATGTATGGATCATTTTGGGAATGCCATTTTATTTTGGGGGACGTTACAAGGCTTAGAAGTTTAGAAGTAGTGATGAGCGAGCATGTTCGGCCGAGTATTGCTCGGCTCGAGCATCGCATCACGTGTATTCGTCGCAATGCTTCGAGTCTCCTCCCCACACGTTTGACACCTTCTAAGCAGCCAATCAAGGTCCAGGTAAGTAATTCCCTAAGTGTAAGGCCATAGCAATGTTATCTGTAAGCCTTACACTGATTGGCTAGCTGGAACACCTGATACCATTTATATAGGATCTGAGGTCCGGCGCTCGGCTCATTCAGCGTCAGGGAGAGCAGACAGTAGGCAGGGACCAGGGGCAGACTGACCATTAGGGCACTCGGGCATGGACCGAGGGCCCGTGGCAATAGGGGCCCGCCCCCAGGGCAGACGCGGCGGCAGGGGACATCAGGAGATGAGCGCTTCCATTGCGCTCATCTCCATAGTCATCTATATTGTGCAGCGGCAGACGAAGGAGAGGCGTGTCCTCTCCCTGTTCCTCTGATAGGCTGCCAGCACTAGGACGGCAGCCTATCAGAGGCCGGTGCCGGCGGCGCGGTGACGTCATCGTGCTGCCGGAGCGGTACAGCTTGAGACACAGGCCGGAAGAGGACTGCATCGCATCGCTGGAGGTAAGTATAAGTGTTCTTTTTTTTTTTTTCTTGGGGCTACTGGCACTTAAGGGGGACTAATGGCACTTAAGGGGGCTGTTACTGGCACATAAGGTGGACAGCTACTGGCACATAAGGTGGACAGCTACTGGCACATAAGGGGGGGCTACTGGCACAAAAGGGGGCTACTGGCACATAAGGGGGCTACTGACACATAAAGGGGACGGCTACTGGCACATAAGAGGGGCTACTGGCACTTAAGGGGGCTGCTACTGGCACATAAGGGGGACGGCTACTGGCACATAAGGGGGATGGCTACTGGCACATAAGGGGGACTAATGGCACATAAGAGGGGCTACTGGCACATGAGGGGGACTAATGTAACATGAAGGGGGCCTAATGGCACATAAGGGGGACTTCTGGCACATAAGGGGGCTACTGGCACATAAGGGGGACTACTGGCACATAAGGGGGGACTACTGGCACTTAAGGGGGCTGCTACTGGCACATAAGGGGGACAGCTACTGGCACATAAGGGGGGCTTCTACTGAGGCCACAAATAATGGGTATTGTATATGGGGGGCTCTGTGTGGTACTAGTATTACCAGAGGTATTATCTGTTTCTGCAGAGTAGTATTGGGGAGCACAGCGGCACAGTATTGGGGGTAGTAGGATTATTTGTCCAGAAGATGGGAGGATGATGGAAAAGTAGTAAACTAAGATTTTTTTTTTGTTAAACTGCAGAGATGGAAAATGGCGACAACATGGCGGTCTGGTCTGAATGTCTGAAAGGAAAAGACGAGGACAGAAAACATCTACATCAAAGAAGAGGTCACTGGATGTAATAAGTAAGTGCCCTGTATTTCTGTAGTGATGAGATCAGAGGCATAACGATGGCGGTGTGACCAGGTAGTGGAGGCGGGATATAGGTGTGGCTGGAGGTATAACATGGGCGTGGCTGGAGGGAGGGCATGGGTGGGGCCTGGAAGGGGGCCCTTAATTTATTTTGCCCAGGGGGCCCTGAGGGTTCTCAGTCCGCCGCTGGTAGGGACAGATCGCGATTTGCTCTAAACTTACTGATTTTACTCCAAAAACCTTATTGAAAGACCTAACAGTCCTTTTAAGGACTAGATTGTGTGTTTGACAGCAGTGCAGCACCTTTTTTTTTTTTTTTTAAGAAGGGGGTTGATTCAGCACTATCAGGGACAGGCGTCACCAGGAAGGGACAGATATGTGCAGGGCTTGAAAATCGCTTTGATAACTTTGATAAGACAGAAAGATTTCGGATTAGTGACATCTACAAAACGCCATCATTAAGCAGTGTGTAATAAAAGGGGCTTATTCACTACAGTGTTCCTTGGTACTGATATATACACTGCACCATCATAAAGCAGTGTGTTGGGCAGACAATATAAAAAGGGGCTTATTCACTCCAGTGTTCCTGGTACTGAGATATACACTGCACCATCATAAAGCAGTGTGTTGGGCAGACATTATTAAAAGGGGCTTACCATCAGAGAAATTATTTGTTCTGGGTTAAATTAACCCCTTAAGGACACGGCCCTATTTCACCTTAGGGACCAGGCCATTTTTTCAAAATCTGACCACTGTCACTTTAAGTGTGAATAACTTTAAAACGCATTTACTTACCCAGGCCGTTCTGAGATTGTTTTTTCGTCACATATTGTAATTCATGACACTACTAAAATTGGGTCAAAAAAGTTTATTTTTTTGTGTAAAAAAATACAAATTTTACAAAAAATTTGGAAAATTTAGCAAATTTTAAAGTTTCAGTTTCTCTACTTCTATAATACAAAGTAATACCCCCAAAAAGTGATGACTTTACATTCCCCATATGTCTACTTCATGTTCGGAGCATTTTGGGAATACTATTTTATTTTTGGGGATGTTACACAGCTTAGAAGTTTAGAAGCAAATTTTGAAATTTTTCAGAAATTCTCCAAATCCCACTTTTTATGGACCAGTACAGGTCTGAAGTCACTTTGTGAGGCTTACATAATAGAAACCACCCAAACATGACCGCATTTTAGAAACTACACCTCTCAAGGTATTCAAACCTGGGTTTACAAACTTTGTTAACCCTTTAGGTGTTCCACAAGAGTTAAGGGAAAATGGAGATAAAATTTTAGACTTTCGATTTTTGGAAAATTTTCCAATAAAATCCATTTTTCCAGTAATAAAGTAAGGGTTAACTGCCAAACAAAACTCAGTATGGGTTGCCCTGATTCTCTAGTTTGCAAAAACACCCCATATGTGGTCCTAAAATACTGTTTGGCCAAACCGCAGGACATAGAAGGAGGAGCGCCATATGGGTTTCGGATGGCAGATTTTGCAGGACTGGTTTTTTTAAACCATGTCCTATTGCAACCCCTGATGCACCCAAGAACAGAAACTCCAAAAAAGTGACTCCATCTAAGAAAGTACACCCCTCAAGGTATTCAAAACTGGGTTTACAAACTTTGTTAACCCTTTAGGTGTTCCACAACAGTTAATGGCAGATGGAGAAACAATTTTGGAATTTCGATTTTTGGAAAATTTTCCAATAAAATCCATTTTTTCAGTAATAAAGTAAGGGTTAACTGCCAAACAAAACTCAATATGGGTTGCCCTGATTCTCTAGTTTGCAAAACGCCCCATATGTGGTCCTAAACTACTGTTTGGCCAAACCGCAGGACATAGAAGGAGGGGGGCGCCATATGGGTTTCGGATGGCAGATTTTGCAGGACTGGTTTTTTTTACACCATGTCCTATTGCAAGCCCCCCTGATGCACCGAAGAACAGAAATTCCAAAAAGTGACTCCATCTAAGAAAGTACACCCCTCAAGGTATTCAAAACTGGGTTTACAAACTTTGTTAACCCTTTAGGTGTTCCACAACAGTTAATGGCAGATGGAGAAACAATTTTGGAATTTCGATTTTTGGGAAAATTTTCCAATAAAATCAATTTTTTCCAGTAATAAAGTAAGGGTTAAATGCCAAACAAAACTCAATATGGGTTGCCCTGATTCTCTAGTTTGCAAAAACACCCCATATCTGGTCCTGAACTACTGTATGGCCAAACTGCAGGACATAGAAGGAGGGAAGCGCCATACAGGTTTCGGATGGCAGATTTTGCAGGACTGTTTTTTTACCAAACATGCCTCTATTGAACCTATTAACATAGATAATGGCGGGTACACTTCCAGAGAAAAACATATGAAAAAGCAAAAAGGAAAGTGACTCCTAAAATATTATTTATTAGTATAATTTAAAATTGTTACCCATCTAATCATGCAAAAAACTCCTCTAAATACAGGAGGAAGGGTAATACTGGGCGGCTCTGGTGTGACTACGAGTGCAGGGTAGTGTGAGGAGCTAGCCCTAACACTCACCCTGTCTTGTCTCAGCCCGAGGGCACGCCCGCTCTTCAATTGCACTTCCTGTTTCCTAACCGCTGACGATGTGCGTCAATCAGACGCTCAGATGCGGTGTAATGGAGCGCGTCATGTCGACGTCAGATCCTCCATGTGGAACGCACTATGTGAAAGGGGCGCATCATACTGACGTCAGATCCTCCATATGAAACACATCCTGTCACAACCGTGCCTTAGATTGCCCGGAGTATTACCCAGCAATATGGAAACAGAAAAGAATGCACATACACATCATCCATTACGGTTACAGGGAGGTTCATAACCATAACCCGATCCACCACCACCTGTTTAATCCCGATTCAGGTAACCGATATAGTGTATAATATATAACATGATACTGAAAGATAAATCGCAATTAGAGGAGTGTAGTGACCAATTACCGTAACCACACCCCTAAAGATAAGGTTAGTTACCAACAACACCTAAGGTGTATCATAAGCCAGATTAATGAGTCTTAAAGCCTCTCAATTCCTGGACAGCAATAGAGGGTTAATCATAAAGAAACCGCTACCTAGAAGGGCATATTCCAGAGCCCTATCTATATATGTACAATCTAACTCTGGGGGGCACGACCAGACACGGTGGTTTAGAGAAAGCACTGATAATCAAGGCGCTCATTGAGACCAAGGGGGGACTGTGACCGCAGATAATATATCCAGAAGGCCTCCCTCTGGAGGATTTTGCGATCCCAGTCCCCCTACATGACAATGGGATCACCTCCAACACTGAAAATGACAAGGCGCCAGCATCACCCCTATGGAACTCCTTCACGTGTTCTGAAATAGGGGTTAGTCTACCCCTTGACACATTGTTTATATGTTCGAGCACTCTCACCCTCAACTCTCGCTTTGTCTTACCTATATAGTCGAGGGGACAAGTGCATTGACATATATACACCACCCCTCGAGTGCGACAGTTAATGAAGTCCCTGATGTTAATAACCTGTTTCGTGGCTGACCCTTGTATAGTCTTGGATGTTTTTATGAACCTACAGGCCTTACATCGCCCACATTTAAAGACCCCCTGGGGTTTGCGTTCAAGCCAGGTGCCCAATTTCTTGGGGCCAGTGTAGAAGCTATGTACAAGGCGATCACGCAGGCATCTACCTTTTCGGTAAGTGATACTTGGGTGATTTGAAATTACCTTGTTTATGTCCGGGTCCAATCCCAAGATAGACCAATATCTATTCAGGATGTCCCTCACTTCCTTGTTACCTGCGTCGAAAGTTGAGATCATTCTGATCTCTGTGTGTGTATTATCCTCCCGTTGTCTGGGTATCAGGAGTTGTGTCCGGTCCCTCAAGAGCGCCCCTTTATATGCCTCCCCAAGATCTTCCTCGGGTATCCTCTGTTAAGGAACCTCATTTGGAGCTTCCTGGCCTCTGTTTGGTAGTCTTCTACAGTCGAGCAGTTACGACGAGCCCGTAAATATTGGCTTTTTGGGATACTTTTCCTTTGTACATAAGGGTGAAAACTATTCCAATGTAATAGAGAGTTCGTTGCTGTCTCCTTTCTATACAGAGAGGTCACTATCCTGTCCGCCCGCTTCATAACTGTCACATCAAGAAAGGTGATCCTGTTCTCCTCTATCACTGATGTAAATCGTAGACCCACCGTGTTTATGTTCAAATCATGTACAAAAGTAAGAAACTCATCTCTGCTCCCTTCCCAAATCAGGAAGACATCGTCAATGTATCTGGTCCAAAAATGTATCTTACTGTTCCACCATGTTTCCCGATCCGGGAATACTATTGTGTCCTCCCACCAGCCCAAGAAGAGATTTGCATACGAAGGGGCACACGGACTCCCCATCGCAGTCCCCTGAGCTGGTGGATGGAACGGGAGTCAAAGACGAATACATTGTGTGTAAGTATGAAGCGGAGCAAGGAGAGAACGAACTCGTTGTGCATTTTAAACTGTATCCCTCTTGTTTTCAAGAAATATGCAGTCGCCAGAATGCCTTCCTCATGAGGTATGTTACTGTATAGGGATTCAACGTCAATGCTGGCTAGCCAGCAAGACGGGTTGATTGTAAGTGTATCCATTTTGCACAGAAAGTCCATGGTATCACGTGTGTGTGATGGGAGTGCTGTAACAAATCTTCGCAAAACGTGGTCCACGTATATCCCACAGTTCTGGGTCAAAGAATCCACCCCAGAAATGATAGGACGCTCTTTAACGGTGAGGTCCCTTTGTGAATTTTAGGCAGCGTATAAAACGTTGCCAAAATTGGATATCTTGGAAGCATAAATTTGTGTTCAGTGGCATTAATCACCTTCTTACTAAGGCCCTCATCCAGGATAAGTTCTAATTCTGAGTGTTAGGGCTAGCTCCTCACACTACCCTGCACTCGTAGTCACACCAGAGCCGCCCAGTATTACCCTTCCTCCTGTATTTAGAGGGAGTTTTTGCATGATTAGATGGGTAACAATTTTAAATTATACTAATAAATAATATTTTAGGAGTCACTTTCCTTTTTGCTTTTTCATATGTTTTTCTCTGAAGTGTACCCGCCATTATCTATGTTAATAGGTTCAATAGAGGCATGTTTGGTAATTATATTTGAGTATGGCCAGTTTTTTACAAAGCTCTCTTTTCACGGAGGCATTGAATATAGAAGCCAATGAAATCTTCTCTGAGAGAGATATTCCTGGATTGACCTCCAATAGTTGCAAAATCTGTTTCCAAGACCTTTATCTGGGGTATAAGGAAAATGTCAAATCGTGGTGGGAGGTAAAATCGTTAGAGAACTACATTGCACAATCAATCGTACCAAAAGGACTACGAATTAAATTGATCCCGGCTGAACGTATCAAGTCAGCATCCCTGCTTGCAAGTGGGAGGAGGAGTTGACAAGAAGTTCTTTGAAACTCATGCAACTACTCCTAGAGGAAGAGAAAGCCCACTTTTCCAAAACAGCAGATAAGTTACAGGGATTGATTGACGCGGCCCTTAAATTTAAAACGGAATCGAATTTTTACAGAGAGAATCTGCTCTGAAAATTTCGATTGACAAGTTACAAAATCAGATAAAGGATAGGAAACATAGGCAGTTCCTACGGGATCTGCATGAGTTCAGAGACAAAAAGCGTACAATTTCACACCAACCCAGACACTCCAATCAGCCTCAGAGGTTTCCTCTCGGATCTCTCTGAGACCGATACACAGGAATCGACACAGAGAGTCAAAGTGGGAGGTGGAAACAGGAGACAGGGACACAAGAAATGGCAACGGGAGGCAGAGGTCTGAACCATGGGGGACGGGGTGGTGGAGCAAACTTACCCTCATCATCCTTTTGTACCTCAGCACCTCAGTCCCTGATGACATCTACTCCATCACCAACCCCATTACATTTTTTAGGGCAGGGACAACCACCCTACCATCTAAGGTACAGAGGGGGGGAACCCTAGCTGGGGACGATTAAACCCAGGTCATAAATTTAACATCAAAGGCTCTCTCACCATGTGAGCTTCAGGTACTCAAGAAGGGCTTGTCATTTGTGCCAAAAGTAAGATTCACCCCTTTCAATTGGGTAAAAGACGTTAATTTATTTTGTAGAAAGCTTAAATGGCATAAATTTATGGCGAACACGAACAAAGATGCCCTTGCTGGAATGGGAATTAATGAATCCGATATTCCGAATTTGGAATTATTGATGGGGCTATGGGAGGAAGGCTCCAGGAATATAGGGGAAGGCCCCTTCACTGACCTCCGCTTGAAAAGCAATGCCACCTCCGTTCAATTATGAGCACATTGACATTTTTTTGACCTTAGTGACAAGGGATATAGAGAACCTTAAATTAACACAGACCGGGGCTGGTAATTTGAGTAATGAGGAATTAAGAGCACTAAGATCACTGGAACAAGATGATACTACCATTATCAAGCCCTCGGACAAGGGAGGTAACCTTGTCATAATGAGTCATGAACAATACCGGAAGATGTGCTATGATATCCTGAATAACAAAGAATGGTATGGGAGGCTAGAAGGGGACCCCACAAATAAGTTCACGAAAGAATTAGAACTTATCCTGGATGAGGGCCTTAGTAAGAAGGTGATTAATGCCACTGAACACAAATTTATGCTTCCAAGATATCCAATTTTGGCAACGCTTTATACGCTGCCTAAAATTCACAAAGGGACCTCACCGTTAAAAGGGCGTCCTATCATTTCTGGGGTGGATTCTTTGACCCAGAACTGTGGGATATACGTGGACCACGTTTGCGCAGATTTGTTACAGTACTCCCATCACACACACGTGATACCATGGACTTTCTGTGCAAAATGGATACACTTACAATCAACCCGTCTTGCTGGCTAGCCAGCATTGACGTTGAATCCCTATACAGTAACATACCTCATGAGGAAGGCATTCTGGCGACTGCATATTTCTTGAAAACAAGAGGGATACAGTTTAAAATGCACAACGAGTTCGTTCTCTCCTTGCTCCGCTTCATACTTACACACAATGTATTCGTCTTTGACTCCCGTTCCATCCACCAGCTCAGGGGACTGCGATGGGGAGTCCGTGTGCCTCTTCGTATGCAAATCTCTTCCTGGGCTGGTGGGAGGACACAATAGTATTCCCGGATCGGGAAACATGGTGGAACAGTAAGATACATTTTTGGACCAGATACATTGACGATGTCTTCCTGATCTGGGAAGGAGCAGAGATGAGTTTCTTACTTTTGTACATGATTTGAACATAAACACGGTGGGTCTACGATTTACATCAGTGATAGAGGAGAACAGGATCACCTTTCTTGATGTGACAGTTATGAAGCGGGCGGACAGGATAGTGACCTCCCTGTATAGAAAGGAGACAGCAACGAACTCTCTATTACATTGGAATAGTTTTCACCCTTATGTACAAAGGAAAAGTATCCCAAAAGCCAATATTTACGGGCTCGTCAGTAACTGCTCGACTGTAGAAGACTACCAAACAGAGGCCAGGAAGCTCCAAATGAGGTTCCTTAACAGAGGATACCCGAGGAAGATCTTGGGGAGGCATATAAAGGGCGCTCTTGAGGGACCGGACACAACTCCTGATACCCAGACAACGGGGGATAATACACACACAGAGATCAGAATGATCTCAACTTTCGACGCAGGTAACAAGGAAGTGAGGGACATCCTGAATAGATATTGGTCTATCTTGGGATTGGACCCGGACATAAACAAGGTAATTTCAAATCACCCAAGTATCACTTACCGAAAAGGTAGATGCCTGCGTGATCGCCTTGTACATAGCTTCTACACTGGCCCCAGGAAATTGGGCACCTGGCTTGAACGCAAACCCCAAGGGGTCTTTAAATGTGGGCGATGTAAGGCCTGTAGGTTCATAAAAACATCCAAGACTATACAAGGGTCAGCCACGAAACAGGTTATTAACATCAGGGACTTCATTAACTGTCACACTCGAGGGGTGGTGTATATATGTCAATGCACTTGTCCCTCGACTATATAGGTAAGACAAAGCGAGAGTTGAGGGTGAGAGTGCTCGAACATATAAACGATGTGTCAAGGGGTAGACTAACCCCTATTTCAGAACACGTGAAGGAGCTCCATAGGGTGATGCTGGCGCCTTGTCATTTTCAGTGTTGGAGGTGATCCCGTTGTCATGTAGGGGGACTGGGATCGCAAAATCCTCCAGAGGGAGGCCTTCTGGATATATTATTTGCGGTCACAGTCCCCTTGGTCTCAATGAGCGCCTTGATAATCAGTGCTTTCTCTAAACCACCGTGTCTGGTCGTGCCCCCAGAGTTAGATTGTACATATATAGATAGGGCTCTGGAATATGCCCTTCTAGGTAGTGGTTTCTTTATGATTAACCCTCTATTGCTGCCCAGGAATTGAGAGGCTTTAAGACTCATTAATCTGGCTTATGATACACCTTAGGTGTTGTTGGTAACTAACCTTATCTTTAGGGGTGTGGTTACGGTAATTGGTCACTACACTCCTCTAATTGCGATTTATCTTTCAGTATCATGTTATATATTATACACTATATCGGTTACCTGAATCGGGATTAAACAGGTGGTGGTGGATCGGGTTATGGTTATGAACCTCCCTGTAACCGTAATGGATGATGTGTATGTGCATTCTTTTCTGTTTCCATATTGCTGGGTAATACTCCGGGCAATCTAAGGCACGGTTTTGACAGGATGCGTTTCATATGGAGGATCTGACGTCAGTATGATGCGCCCCTTTCACATAGTGCGCTCCACATGGAGGATCTGACGTCGACATGACGCGCTCCATTACACCGCATCTGAGCGTCTGATTGACGCACATCGTCAGCGGTTAGGAAACAGGAAGTGCAATTGAAGAGCGGGCGTGCGTAGGACACGTGATATGAATGCAGCACGCCGCAATCTCATTGGTCGGTGAGGGAGGCAAGAGGGGAGGAGTCTACCCCTTATAAGGCGCCCCACGCTGTGTGATGGTAGGTGCAGACCGGTCACCTCCATCCTGGATATCTAAACACAGAGGGACGCTGGTGTGGGTAAGTGATGGAAGAATTTAACACTGCATCACCCACCCTGATAGACTAAGGTATGACTAATGATTGTTTCATATATGTGTCTTTTATATAGGTGCCATTTATCTGTTCACCACCGTCGGCTCCAAGGTTCCATATCATTGGAACAGGATCTGGGATGTACATTATTATTCCAACAATTACGAAGTGTGATACCCCCTGATGAACCCGAGTTGGGGGAAACGCGTCGGGGTTTAGGGATTTGTTGGTAATATCAAAAGGTTATTTTAATTATCAGAGGAAATAGGGTCTCATACAGGGCAAGTAGGCTAGGCACGAGGACGGGGGGTCCCCACCATTAGGGGTTTGCCCTCGGGCTGAGACAAGACAGGGTGAGTGTTAGGGCTAGCTCCTCACACTACCCTGCACTCGTAGTCACACCAGAGCCGCCCAGTATTACCCTTCCTCCTGTATTTAGAGGGAGTTTTTTGCATGATTAGATGGGTAACAATTTTAAATTATACTAATAAATAATATTTTAGGAGTCACTTTCCTTTTTTGCTTTTTCATCTGTTTTTTTTTACACCATGTCCTTTTGCAAGCCCCCCTGATGCACCCAAGAACAGAAATTCCCAAAAAATGACTTTATCTAAGAAAGTACACCCCTCAAGGTATTCAAAACTGGGTTTACAAACTTTGTTAACCCTTTAGGTGTTCCACAACAGTTAATGGCAGATGTAGAAACAATTTTGGAATTTCAACTTTTTAGAAAATTTTCCATTTTAACCCTTACTTTATTACTGGAAAAAATGGGTTAACAGCTAAACAAAACTCAATATGGGTTGCCCTGATTCTCTAGTTTGCAGAAACACCCCATATGTGGTCCTAAACTACTATTTGGCTAAACAGCAGGATATAGAAGAAGAGGGAGCGCCATATGGTTTTTGGAAGGCAGATTTTGCTGGACTGGTTTATTTACACCATGTACCCTTTCAAGCCCCTGCTGCATCCCTTGAGTAGAAACTCCATAAAAGTGACCCCATCTAGGAAACTACAGGATACGGTGGTGGTTGTTTTTGGTACTATTTTAGGGTAAATATGATTTTGGTTGCTCTATATTACACCTTTTTGGAGGCAAGGTAACAAAAATTTAATTCTAAAATTGTTTCTCCTTTCACCATTAAGTTTTGTGGAACAACTAAAGGGTTAATAAAGTTTGTAAAGTAATTTTTGAATACCTTGAGGGGTGTAGTTTCTTAGATGGGGTCACTTTTTGGAGTTTCTATTCTAGGCTACATCAGGGGGCTTCTAATGGGCCATGGTGTAAATAAACCAGTCCATCAAAATCTGCCTTCCAGAAACCATATGGCATTCCCTTCGTTCTATGCCCTGCCGTGTGGCTATATAGCCATTTACGACCACCTATGGGGTGTTTCTGCAAACTACAGAATCAGGGTAATAAATATTTAGTTTTGTTTGGCTGTTAAGCCTTGCTTTATTACCGGAAAAAATAGATAAAAATGGAAATTTTGCCTAAAAATTAGTGTTTTGGCACCTTTTTTTTTTTTTTTTTATGCTGTTTATCTGAGGGTTGGGTCAAATGTTATCTTTATAGGGCAGATTGTTACGGACGCGCGATACATAATATGTCTACTTCATACAATTTTCTTAGATTTTATACTATATTATCATTTTAGGAAAAAAAATTAAATAATTTTACTATCTCCATACCCTGGGAGCTACAATTTTTTTTTGGGTTGGGCGACTGTCTAATGTAGGGGCTAATTTTTTGAGGGATGAGATGGTGGTTTTATTGGCACTATTTGGGGTGCATATGACTTTTTGATCGCTCGCTATTTCACTTTTTGTGATGTTATTTGACTAAAAATGGCTTTTTTACTCATTTTTTTTAACGATGTTTATCCGAGGGGTTGGGTCAAGTTTTATCTTTATAGGGCAGATTGTTACGGACGCGACGATATCTAATATGTCTACTTTATACAATTTGTTTAGATTTTATACTGTATTATCATTTTAGGAACAAAAAATAAATAATTTTACTATCTCCATAGCCTGGGAGCTACAATTTTTTTTTTGTTTGGGCGACTGTCTAATGTAGGGGCTCATTTTTTGCGGGATGAGATGGCAGTTTTATTAACACTATTTGGGGGTGCATATGACTTTTTGATCGCTCGCTATTACACTTTTGTGATGTTATTTGACTAAAAATGGCTTTTTTTACTCATTTTTAAAAAATTTTAACGCTGTTTATCCGAGGGGTTGGGTCAAATTTTATTTTTATAGAGCAGATTTTCTACGGACGCTGACGATGCCCAATATGTATGGCTCTCAGACTTTGGAGACACTAAAACAGGCATCCTCAAACTGCGGCCCTCAGATGTTGTAAAACTACAACTCCCACCATGTCTTGCTGTAGGTTGTCTGGACATGCTGGAAGTTGTAGTTTTACAACATCTGAAAGGGCACTGCAGTTTGATCACTAAAACTAATAACATTTTAGGGGAAAAAAAAGTTGTTTCTGTGTCTCCAAAGTCTGAGAGCCATAGTTTTTATATATTTTCTAGGGGACTGTAGGGAATTATAAAAATTTAGAACTCCATGGAAGTGTGATACTCCCTGAAGCAATTGATAACGCAGAGGCCCAGATGATCGGGGCAAGTGTCACATTGAGTGGTGGTGTCCTTCCGTATCCCCCTCTTGTGACACACTCTGCACTTTTTTGGGTTCGTCCCTTCTTTCCAGTATGGGGGACCACACCTGGAAAATGTTGGCCAGGGACGATCCGGGCCCCTCAATTCCGAGGTACTCCGACCTGCTCTTTCCCGGTCTGAAAAGATCAGGTCCTTGAGGACTGCCTCATAGAATTGGAGGAACGTCTCTGTGCTGCCAGCGCTCGGGATAGTACAAAGCGTTGTACATGGCAACCTGCACCATGTAGACCGCAGCCTTTTTGTACCATGCCCGGGTTTTCCGCATGGCATTATATGGTTGGAGAACTTGATCAGATAGATCAACTCCACCCATATACCGATTGTAGTCGACGATACAATCGGGCTTGAGGACCGTTGCCATGGTACCTCGCACAGAGACGGGGGTGGTGCCGTTACCGTGGATTGTGGTCAGCATAAGGACATCCCTCTTGTCCTTATACCTGACCAACAGCAGGTTTCCACAAGTAAGGGCACGGGTATCACCCCTGGGGATAGGTACCTGGAGGGGGTAGGCAGGGAGGCCGCGCTGATTTTTCCGCACAGTCCCACAAGCGAACGTGGATCTGGCGTAGAGGGCCTGATACAAGGGAATACTGGTATAAAAGTTATCCACGTACAAGTGGTAACCCTTATCCAGCAGTGGGTGCATAAGGTCCCACACGAGTTTCCTGCTAACACCCAGAGTGGGGGGACATTCTGGGGGTTCAATACGGGAATCTCGCCCCTCGTACACACGAAATTTGTAAGTGTACCCTGAGGTACTCTCACAAATTTTGTACATTTTCACGCCATACCTCGCTCGCTTAGTGGGAATGTATTGGCGGAAACCGAGTCTCCCCTTAAAAGCAACGAGAGACTCATCAACCACGACCTCCCTTCCAGGTACGTAGGCCTGTGCAAATTTGGCCCCGAAGTGATCGATGACCGGCCGTATCTTATACAGCCGTTCATAGGCAGGATCACCTCGGGGGGGACATGCTGCATTATCTGCATAATGCAGGCATTTCCGTATGGCCCCAAACGCAAGCGTGTCATGGCCATACTGTACAGTGGGGTCTGGTAGAGGACGTCCCCACTCCAGTATTGCCTGACACTTGGTTTTTGCACTAGACCCATGTGCAGCACGAGGCCCCAAAATGTCCTCATCTCGGCTGCACTGACTGGCGTCCAGCCACCGGATCTAGCCAAAAAGGAGCCTGGGTGCTGAGCGACGAACTGTTGGGCGTACAGATTCGTCTGCTCCACCATCAGATTCACAAGTGGGTCACTGAAAAAAACTAAAAAGTCTATTTCAGTGAACCCACTGTGGGAATCTGGATTCCAGGATTGCCAACAAAATCCGAAATCGCAGGCTCGTAGTCCACTGGGGACACCAGCTAAGTTCACCGGTGGGGGCTCCGGTGCGCTTATTTGGTGGGCCGGAAAACCAGTACGAGCCCCAGGGCATGTGAGGGCCCTGGCTCTGCCTGGCGGCGTCTCCGCCGCCTCGGGGGCTCATCATCATCATCAGATGATGAGGAGGATGCAGATGACAGGAGGAAGGTGGGGTCATCGTCATCCTCACTGGCGCTCTCGGTGTCGGAGAGCATATGGGCATATGCCTCCTCCACTGAGAACATCTGGCGGGCCATGGGTATGTGTGTGTGCGTGTGTATGTGCGTGCGTGTAAAAATTTATTTGGTGTGCGTGTGTGTGGGGGCGGGTGTTCGCGTTAAATAAAAATTCAAACTCGCTGATCAGCAGCGGAAAGCTGATCAGCGGTTGAATAGGCTATGTGCTAACAGTGGCCGGACCCTAAAGAGTGCCGGCCACAGTCAGCGCACGCACAAAAAAAAAAAAAAAAAAGTGTGTGGCTCTGGGGGTGGTGCTGGGGATGCAGGTGGTGCTGGGGATGCCGGTGGTGCCTTGGGTTTGACACTGGAACCACGTGCCTAAAATAAAGTAAAAAATTATTTTTCCATACATAACTTTCCCTCACTATCCCTGCCTAAATATTCCCTCTCCCTTACTTTCCTGTCCTACCTGGAAGGTGCTGCTAGGGATGCAGGTCCAGGCGGGGAAGCAGGTCCAGGCAGGGAAGTAGGTCCAGGCGGGAAGCAGGTCCAGGCGGGGAAGCAGGTCCAGGCGGGGAAGCAGGTCCAGGCGGGAAGCAGGTCCAGGCGCCTAAGTCAAGATTTTTTTTTCCATACATAACTTTCCCTCACTATCCCTGCCTAAATATTCCCTCTCCCTTCCTTTCCCTGTCCTACCTGAAGGTGCTGCTAGGGATGCAGGTCCAGGCGATGGGGATGCAGGTCCAGGCGATGGGGATGCAGGTCCAGGCGATGGGGATGCAGGTCCAGGCGATGGGGATGCAGGTCCAGGCGATGGGGATGCAGGTCCAGGCGATGGGGATGCAGGTCAGGCGATGGGGATGCAGGTCCAGGCGATAGGGATGCAGGTCCAGGCGATGTGGATGCAGGTCCAGGCGATGGGGATGCAGGTCCAGGCGATGGGGATGCAGGTCCAGGCGATGGGGATGCAGGTCCAGGCGATGGGGATGCAGGTCCAGGCGATGGGGATGCAGGTCCAGGCTCTCAGGATCCAGCGACGAGCTCCTTTCACAATGGCGGCGCTGCAACGAATGGGAGGGGAGAGTGCGCGGCGGCCGCTTGAACTTGCCGCCTCCTCCGCACCAGCCAATCAGCTTGAACTACCGCTGCCACCGCCCCAAAGCTAGGACGGTGATTGGTGGTGTGATATCACACCACCGATCACCGTTCCTTTCCGGTTCATCGGGTCACCGGGGACCCGAATGGACCGGAAACGCAACAAACCGCATGTCTGAATTGACATGCGGTTTGTTGCGATCGCCGATGCGTGGGGGTCACACGACCCCCTCAGCATGTGAACATGGTTCCTGCTTGACACTGGAACCACGTGCCTAAAATAAAGTAAAAAATTATTTTTCCATACATAACTTTCCTCACTATCCCTGCCTAAATATTCCCTCTCCCTTACTTTCCCTGTCCTACCTGAAGGTGCTGCTAGGGATGCAGGTCCAGGCGGGGAAGCAGGTTCCAGGCAGGGAAGCAGGTCCAGGCGGGGAAGCAGGTCCAGGCGGGGAAGCAGGTCCAGGCGGGGAAGCAGGTCCAGGCGGGGAAGCAGGCCCAGGCGCCTAAGTCAAGATTTTTTTTTTTCCATACATAACTTTCCCTCACTATCCCTGCCTAAATATTCCCTCTCCCTTCCTTTCCCTGTCCTACCTGAAGGTGCTGCTAGGGATGCAGGTCCAGACGATGGGGATTCAGGTCCAGGCGATGGGGATGCAGGTCCAGGCGATGGGGATGCAGGTCCAGGCGATGGGGATGCAGGTCAGGCGATGGGGATGCAGGTCCAGGCGATAGGGATGCAGGTCCAGGCGATGTGGATGCAGGTCCAGGCGATGGGGATGCAGGTCCAGGCGATGGGGATGCAGGTCCAGGCGATGGGGATGCAGGTCCAGGCGATGGGGATGCAGGTCCAGGCTCTCAGGATCCAGCGACGAGCTCCTTTCACAATGGCGGCGCTGCAACGAATGGGAGGGGGAGAGTGGCGCGGCGGCCGTTTGAACTTGCCGCCTCCTCCGCTTCAGCCAATCAGCTTGAACTACCGCTGCCACCGCCCTCAAAGCTAGGACGGTGATTGGTGGTGTGATATCACACCACCGATCACCGTTCCTTTCCGGTTCATCGGGTCACCGGGGACCCGAATGGACCGGAAGCGCAACAAACCGCATGTCTGAATTGACATGCGGTTTGTTGCGATCGCCGATGCGGGGGTCAGCACGACCCCCTCAGCATGTGAACATGGTTCCTGCTGCACAATCGCAGCAGGAACCATGTTTCTAGCGATTTTTTTTTTTTTAATACGCGATTTAATTTAGGACGTATGGGTACGTCCTGTGTCCTTAAGGACTCGGACATTAGGGCGTACCCATACGTCCTATGTCCTTAAGGGGTTAACCTGACTTTTGTCTCATCTGTGTGTACATTCAATCCGCAACCGTTATATTAAAGGGGTTCTGCAGTTTGTTACAACTGATGATCTATCCCCAGGATAGATCATCAGCATCTGATCGGCTGAGGTCTGACACCGGGACCCGCCGATCAGCTGTTTGAGAAGGCAGCGGTGCTGCAGGAGCGCAGCAGCCTTCTCAATGTTTACCACTGCTAGCGCCCCGCCCAGTGACGTCACGACATGTATCAAGTGGCATGGGCAGGGCTAAGCTCCATTCAGTGAACAGAGCTTAGCCTCGCCCACGCCACTTGATACAAGTCGTGACGTCACTAGGCGGGGTACTTGCAGTGGTAAACACTGAGAAGGCCGCGACGCTCCTGCAGCGCCGCTGCCTTCTCAAACAGCTGATCGGCGGGGGTCCCGGGTGTCAGACCCCAGCCGATCAGATGCTGATGATCTATCCTGAGGATAGATCATCAGTTGTAACAAACTGCAGAACCCCGTTAATTACTCCAGCAGATAGTGATTTATATTTTGGCCATAGTTAACAAGTTTTGGGCACATCTGTGTTTAGGCCGCAACCATATATACAGTATTCCAGTGGAGAATACATTTTATTTGGGACAAATTTGTATCCTATATACAACTACTGTTCATCCGAATAAAGTGTGTATTGTCAAAATTACATTATCTCTGGCCAAGTGTAGTGGCTAAAAATTGTATTTCTCTGTCTCCTGTTCATTACAGCCAGTAACTACAGTGTGTATAGTAAAACTTACATTATCTCTGGCCTAGTGTAGTGCCGAAAAATTTTATTTCTCTGTCTCCTGTACTTAACAGAAAGAAATACAGTGTGTACTGTAAAATTACATTATCTCTGGTCTAGTGTGGTGCCAAAAATTGTATTTCTCTGTCTCCTGTACATTATAGCCAGCAAATACAGTGTGCACAGTAAAAATGCATTAACTGTGGTCTAGTGTACTCCTAAAAATCTTTATTTTTCTGTGTTCAGTACATTACAGCATGCCAATACAGTTTGTACTGTAAAAATAACATTATCTCTCGGCTAGTGTAGTGCCGAAAATCTGTATTTTTCTAGTATCCAGTACTGTCCTGCATCAGAAAACTGGGTCTTTAGCGGACAGTAAAACAATCTGCACCACATCTACAGACAAAACCATTAGTATGAAGAAGGTGAGCGGAGGGGAAGTGGGCGTGATGCTGATGTTCATGCAGAGGCCGTGGCCCTGGGTGTGATGCTGATGATGCAAGAAAAGGCCGTGGCCCTTGGCGTGATGCTGAAGGTGCAAGCAGAGGCTGTGGCCCTGGGTATCAAGCTGATGGTGCAAGCAGAAGCCGTGGCCCTGGGCGCAATGAAACTGTGCCTGCTGCCAGTGCACCAGAAAAAAAATCCACCTTACCCAGCTTCATGTTCCAACTTAGCTGGGCGGCGCAGAACAACACTGTCAAAGTCGGACCAGTGTGAACAGGTGGTCGGTTGGATTGCAGAAGATAATGTTTCCAGTCAGTTAAGCACAACCCTCTCTTCCAAGAAGTCCAGTCTCTGTAGCCAAAAGTATGGTCAACCGAATCCTCACTCTGATCCTCATTCCTCCCACCATTTCGCCTCTGGGCAAACAAGTGATCCCACACTCGGATATTCACATGACCTCTTTTCATTGCCAGTACTTGGTTTGGCTCTATCGCCAAGCACGCTTGAAGTACCTGAGATTTTGTGCCCTGATTCCCAACCCCTTGTGCCTTCACAGTCTGAAGAAGATGACGGTGGTGAACAGCAATCATTCATTCATGAGGTGGATGATGATGAGACACAGTTGCCAATCACTGAGGTGGTGGTTAGGTCAAGTCAGGATGATGAGCAGAGTGAGGAAGTGGAAGAGGAGGTGGTGGATGATGAGGTCACTGACCCAACATGGTTAGGTGAAAAGCTGAGTGAGGACAGCAGTACAGAGGGGGAGGCATCCATAGCACCGCAACAGTCTGGAAAAGACAATGGGGTGGCAAAAGGGAGACGTCGGCCCATATCAAAAAGGCCCACTAACATTACACCGAGCACCCCCATGAGTAAATCTACCTTGCCAATGGGTAGGTGTTCCACAGTATGAAGCTTTTTTGAGGAAAGGGCAGACGACAAAAGAGAGGTAGTTTGCAACCTGTGCCGTACCAAAGTGAACACTAGGAACCTCACCACCACCAGCATGATCCGCCACATGGCATCCAAGCACCCTAAATAGTGAGCCGAACACCTGGGTCCACACTCTGCGTCTGAGGGTCCGACCACTGCCTCCACTTCCCCTTTGTTATGCACTGCTGGCCAATTCTCTGTCAAAGGCGCAGGCCATGTCCCTCCCCCTGCACCTGGACCTTCGCATGAAGCATCAGCAACAACATCCACTTCCCTGTCCCAGCGCAGCATCCAAATGTCGATAACACAGACACATGGACAAGTGCTGGTGGCCAAGGACGCTACATTCCCCTGACCGCACACTGGGTGAATGTTGTGGAGGCCGGGAGTGAGTCGGACCCTGGGATGGCACAGGTGCTACCCACGCCCAGCATTGCGGGCCCTACATCCATCAGGGTCTCCGCCAGCAGCTATGTTACTGGTTCCAACCCCCACTCTCCTCCTCCACCATCTCCTCCTCCACTTCCACCTCCAACAGCAGTCAGCCATCAGTCGCTAGCTGGAAGCAGTGTAGCACTGCTGTGGGTAAGCATCAACAGGCCGTGTTGAAGCTTATCTGCTTAGGGGACAAACAGACCACCGCCGAAGAGGGGTGGCAGGGTATAAGGGACCAGACCGAGCTGTGGCTCTCACCTAGAAACGGGCATGGTTGTGTCCGACAATGGCCGTAACTTGGTGGCGGCTTTGGAGCTTTGCAACCTGACACAAATTCCATGCCTAGCTCACGTCTTAAACTTAGTGGTTTAGCGGTTTATCAAAACCTACCCCAATTTGCAGGAGCTACTAGTGAAGTGTGCTCATTTCCGCAAGTCGTCCACAGCTTTGGCCGGTCTGTCAACGCTGCAGCAGTGCCTGCGGCTTCCAGCTCACCGACTGTTGTGTGACGTGAGCATGCGGTGGAACTCTACGTTCTACATGTTGGCCAGGCTTTGTGGGCAGCAGAGGGCAGTTGTGGAATACCAGCTGCAACATGGTCGTCACCTTTCCAGTCAACTGCCACTATTCTCAAGCGAGAGTGGGCATTGATGTCAGACCTATGTGAGGTTTTAAAAAACTTTGCTGAATTCACACATGGTTAGTGGCGATAACTTTATTATCAGCGTAACCATCCCACTGCTGTGTCTACTCAAACGATTGCTACTCACAATTAAGGGGATGCTTTGAATGTGGCAGACGAGGTAATGGGGAGAGATGTCACAGGGTGATAGCCAGACATCCCCAGTTCGTCTTCTCAACGCGAATTGGGCCATGAAGAGGAGGAGCTAAAGACACTTGCCTCTGCTACAGAGACTAGTACCCATGGAACTTTAATTCAATCTGTTAAGTTGGATGGGCATAAGAGGAGGATGAGAGTATGGAGAGTCATCCTGTAGTTGACATCAACGTCTTGCCCGTTGGTACTCTGGCACACATTGCTGACTTCATGTTGGGCTGCCTTTCCCGCGAAGTCGTGACCCTTGGCGTAATACGCATTTTAGATAAAACAGATTACTGGGTGTTCATCCTTCTCGACCACCACTGCAAAGAGAACTTCTCATCTCTGATTCCTCTGGTAGAGAGGACGAGTAAAACTGTGCAATACCAGAAGGTACTTGTTGACAGATTGCTCCAAAATTTTTCATCTGAGAATGCGGCCGCCAAAGTCCGTACTTCCTTAGGCAACCGAGGAAGGGAGACAAGGGAACACACAGTAGTTCTAACAGAAGCAGGGCAACACTTTCCAAGGCGTGGGACACTTTCATGACACCCCACCAGCAACCTCACCCTGAATCGTGAGCTAGTGCTACAAGGAGGAAAAGTTTTGGAAGATGGTGACCGTGTCAGCTTCCTAAATGATCCCTCAGTGCCTTACAACTACTGGGTGTCCAAGCTGGACACATGGCACGAGCTTGCTTTCTACACCTTGAAGGTGCTGGCCTGCCCTGCTGCCAGTGTATTGTCTGAGCGTGTATTTAGTGCTACTGGTGGCATTATAACAGATAAGCGTATCGGCTTGTCCACTGACAATGCTGATAGGTTGACTCAGATAAAAATGAACAAGGCCTGTATTGCCCCTGACTTCTCAACTTCACCAGAGGAAAGCTGAGCTAATGAGGAACAAAAACGCAATTTAAATGCATGCTTTATAATGTACTCAATCCGTAAGATTCTGATTTTTTACCTCATTCACCGCAAAAAAAGTGTATATGTTTGAATCTTGTTTTCTCACCCGTGATTCATGGAGTTCACTAGGCTTCAGGCCCTCACCTCCAATGCTTTATACTGTCTGCTCACCTGTAGCCTATCACTGCAATATTTTATAGGGTTCACTAGGCTTCAGGCACTCACCTCCAATGCTTTATACCGTCTGCTCACCTGTAGCCTATCACTGCAATATTTTATGGGGTTTTCTAGGCTTCAGGCCCTCACCTCCAATGCTTTTTAAGGTCTGCTCACCTGTAGCCCATCACTGCAATGTTTTATGGGGTTCGCTAGGCTTCAGGCCCTCACCTCTAATGCTTTATACCGTCTGCTCACCCGTAGGCCATCAATGCAATGATTTATGGGGTTCGCTAGGCTTCAGGCCCTCATCTCCAATGCTTTATACCGTCTGCTCACCTGTAGGCCATCACTGCAATTTTTTGGGGGTTGCTAGGCTTCAGGCCCTCACCTCTAATGCTTTATACCATCTGCTCACCTGTAGGCCATCACTGAAATGTTTTATGGGGTTCGCTAGGTTTCACGCCCTCACCTCCAATGCTTTATACTGTCTGCTCACCTGTAGGCCATCAATGCAATGATTTATGGGGTTCGCTAGGCTTCAGGCACTCCTCCAATGCTTTATACCATCTGCTCACCTGTAGGCCATCACTGCAATGTTTTATGGGGGTCGTTAGGCTTCAGGCCCTCACCTGCAATGCTTTATAAAGTCTGCCGGTAAAGCCGGTATAAGGGAGTGAAGCGGCTCGGTCAACAACTGCGATACTGTAGTGTAATCTGAGCTCTGACAAGGGGAAAAGTAAAGGAAATTAGGGCAGCGCTAATCCAGTTACACTACTACAAATTCGAAAAACAGTGCAGTATTACTGATTAATTTCCAAATTAAAAAAAAAAACATCTACTGGCATTGATGTGTATTGCTACACTGAAGAAAATAAAATCACGTTTAGGTAGTAACGATTTGCGAAATAAGGGGGCGGTAGCGATGATACAACTGTAGGGATCTTATCTGAGGCCCGAATGGAGGTCTTATTAATATTGGAAGTCCAAACTGGAGGTCTAATTGGGGTCTTATTAACACTGAGGGTCTGAGCTGAGGCCTAATTAACATTGGGGATCTGACTGGAGCTCTGATCTGAGGTCTGATAAACATTTTATTTTATTATTTTCCTCCTATAAAACGTAGGTGCATCTTATGGGCAGGTGTGTCTTAATGGTCAAAAAATATAGTACAAACCGTTAAAAACAAATAAGGTTATGGTGTAAAAATGCGTAGACAAAGCATTTTTCAATTTTCTTAAAGCAAAAAAAAAAATAACAAAGCACATGAAATTAGTATCACCATGTAAAATAAAGTTGCTTTGTCCACACAATGAAGGCCAAAAATTATATATTTTTTCCATTCCGTCCAACAAATACTGTAATCTTTTGCAATTATATATACTAAAAATTTAGGCATATTTGGCTTGTGGGTGAAATTTCAGGATGAAGCTAAAATGCACTCTAAACTCTATAGGTGAACTTAATGTGACCTTCTCTAAACTTTTGAATGTCCAACTGTTCAATGTTTCAGTACTTTTGCACAGCTTGCATACAGTAACATGCTTTGATCCCTGAATTACCCAATAAATTCCCTTGTTCAATTAGAATTGGTATTTAAACAGTCCTCCTCATCATACTGTTCACAGTTTAACATCATGAGACCAAGACGCCACCTAACAATTCATCAACAGTACCTCACCATTGCGAGGCTTGAAGCAGGATGTTCTCAGATAGTAGTGGCCACTGAGCTTAGAATGTCACAGAGTGTTATCAGCGGGTTGCAACAGAGATACAAAGAGACTGGAATAGTTGTACTTGAGAACTTAAAAGGAAGTAAAGCAGTCTGGACAACATAATGATACCAGTCATGATTAAGACATTTTTATCGAGCGCGTTGACTGTAAAGGGACGTGAGAAGATATATTTTACTGCCTCTGTATTTTCGACGCTGCAAATAAAGAGACAACACTTAAGAATTTGATGCTTGAGTTTCTTTTGTTTTTCTCTACAACAGACTGGAATAGTCACAGAAAGGAATAGAAGTGGACATGCTTTGGCCACATCCCACACTGATGACCCCTTCATTATGAACAATGCCTTGCGGAACCAGAAGATGAATGCCTCACAATTGCAGACATATTTAAGGAAGGTGAGAGGTACCCAAGTGTCACTTAAAACCATTCAAAACCGTTTACAACAGTAGGGTCTGCATGCTAGAAGACCTGCAAGGGTACCTGACCACACCACTAGTCACAGGCGTCATCATCTTGCATGGGCCAGGGAGCATCTATGGTGGACGAGGGACCAGTGGGCCACAGTGCTTTTCACTGATGAAAGTCAATTCACGCTAAGTAGAAATTATTTTGGAGATGTCAAGGAGAGCACTATGCATCAGCCACTTTTGTCAGCAGAGGAGCCTTTGGTGGTGGTGGTGTTACAGTGTAGGCAGGTGTGTCTAGTCAATACTAGTGTTGGCCGTGAATATTCGAATTGTGAATTTTTATTGCGAATATTGCAACCTCGATAATTTGCGAATATTTAGAATATAATGGTATATATTCGCTATTTAGAATATTCGCCATTTTTTCAACATCTGAAAGCGAAAACATGATTTGTCCCTGCTTCTTTCTTGTGGGTCAATGAGTCATTGGCCCACAAGCAACTAAGCAGGAAGGAATCATGTTTTCATTTTCAATGGGAATCCATCAACCCAGCTCTAACTTTAATTCTCAATGCGAGTATATGTTAGCATACGCAAATTAAACTTACAGCTTGGTTCCTAATGGCTGTTGCTAGCAATGCAACCGTTAGGCACCCAGCTCAAAGTTGAATTTGCGATTGCGATATATGTTCGCTTCACAAGATTAAACTTAGAGCTGAGCTCCTAATGGTTGGTTGGTTGAACTTGCTACTTGCTGGAATATAACGAAGATTGTGAATATAGTGCTATATTCATGAATTTGTGATATTCGTAATATTCCAACAAGCCAATCTTTAGGAGCCCAGCTCTAAGTTGAATTCACAATCCGAGTATTACAGGTTATATTAATCGCAATGCGAATTCAACTTAGAGCTGAGTTCCTAATGGTTGGCTTGCTAGAATATAGCGAAGATTGAGAATAATAGTGATATTCGTGATATTCGCTATATTGAACAATTCTACCAAGCCAACCGTAAGTAACAGTTGGCTTGGTAGATAACATAATCTAGATATGTCGAATCTCAAATATAGCGAATATAGTGCTATATTCCAATCTCTATCTTATTCGAGTTGACCGAGACAACCCATTTTACGCATGACACAAACTATCTTACATACAGAGGAGAATTATAAATCAGTAATGAGAATTGTTACTGTGATGTATAATTTCCCTCTTTATGTAAGGAAACTGTATTTTATGTCATGAGAAAAATCGGCAATTACATATACTGCGTGAATCAGGTCGCATAAGGGCAGTATGATATATAATATTGTGTTTATTCAATGGGTTGTCTTGGTCTACTCGAATAGACAAATATTGCGAATATAGCACTATATTCTCTATTTTCTCTATCTTCGTCTATTCGACCAAGCAAGCCAACCCAATAGTATACTGCCCTTATGCAACCCGATTCACACGCCTATGTAATTGCCGATTTTTCACATGACATAAACTATCTTACATACAGAGAATTATAAATCAGTAATGAGAATTGTTACTGATGTATAATTTCCCTCTTTATGTAGGAAACTGTATTTTATGTCACGCGAAAAATCGGCAATTACATATATGCGTGAATCGGGTCGCATAAGGGCAGTATGATATTCTGTTCATTCAATGGGTTGTCTTGGTCGACTCGAATAGAGCGAATATTGCGAATATAGCACAATATTCGCTATTTTCTCTATCTTCGTCTATTCGACCAAGCAAGCCAACCCAATAGTATACTGCCCTTATGCGACCCGATTCACGTGCATATGTAATTGTCGATTTTCTCATGACATAAAACACAGTAAAGAGGAAAATTATACATCAGTATTAAGTAATTAGAATAATTTAGAATACAATATTTGCATTTTTGTAATCACGTAGGGGCATCAAGCTATTTTCATACAGGTTTTGCTTGGTCGGATTTTTCGAATATGTAGAATATAGTGATATATTATCCATGCAAATTATTATTATTTTTTTTTCTTCTACAGTGCATGAGGTGACTCATCATTATCATTATCCCTCCCTTCTCCTAGCTTGAATAGCCAATGAGAAGGCTTTGTCTAACTTAGCAACATCCCTAGCAACCAATAGGAAACTAGACTACCCCTTCACTATATAAGTGACAACATCACCCAGTAGCCATTTTGTGGTGTTGGATTTGTTGGAGATTGGAGCTGTGCTATTTTTCTGCTGTCGGTTTTCTAAAATCTGATTTTAATTTATAATAATCTAGTTAGTTAGTTTGAGGTAGGTTAGGGAATAGTGTAGTTTATAGCTGATAGGGTCAGAAATAATTTGAGATAGTTTAGTAGTTTAGTAGAGTTAGGCCCCTTTCACACGAGGCGGGTTTTCCTTGCGGGTGCAATGCGTGAGGAGGGCGCATTGCACCCGCACTGAATCGGACCCATTCATTTCTATGGGGCTGTGCACATGAGCGGTGATTTTCACGCATCACTTCTGCGTTAGCGTGAAAATCGCAGCATGCTCAGTTTCTGCGTTTTCCGTTGATCCTGCTGACATCACGGCAGGTCCTTCATCCAACATCTGTTGGATGAAGGACCTTTAGTGATGTCACAGGATCCACATGGAGTCAAATGGGCCACTCAAATGCTTCTATGATTGGACCATGTGACCCTGTGACGTCACCACAGGTCCTGAAGCAAGCAATCATCAAGAGAGAGACGTTCTGGGGCTCTGCTGCGTACAATGAGAGAAGGTGAGTTAACTCTTTATTATTTTTAACCCTCTATAGCCCAGGAACATTGCATTCTGTAATTAGAATGCGATTATTTCCCTTATAACTATGTTATAAAGGAAAATAATTACATATACAGAATACTCATCCTGAAACCGGACTTCAGTGATGAAGTCTGACTTCAGGTCTGGGTACCAAGCATGCGGATTTTTCACGCGCGTGCTAAACACAATGCAAGCGTTAGCACACGCGGGAAAAATCGTGGCGATTCCGCGACGCACCCGCCTCTTATCCGGGCGTCAAACATGACGCCCGTGTGCAAGAAGGCCTTAACAGTAAAATATAGTTAGTGTTAGGGCCTAGTGTAGCAGATAGTGTTCAGTGCAGGGTTAAGTGTGGGGCATCGAGTTAGGTAGGTAGATGTAATATAGATAGATAGTGCTTGATAGTTTAGGTAAGGTATTAGGGCTACAGTTAGGGAATAGTAAAGTTTAGATTTTTCAGGGCAGCGTGTAGTTTAGGTTAGTTAGTGATTTAGTATAGTGTAGGGTCTATCTGTCTGTTTTGTCTGTAAGTTAGTGTCCGTCCAGTTAGCTTACTAGTTTTATTTTTTCCATTATTTGTTAATTTAAAAAGTATTTTAGTCTCTGTGTGTCAGTTAGTGTCTGTGTCAGGTTAAAAAAAAAAAGTTTTGAAGTTTTATATGTTTTTGCTTAGTGTAGTTCTGTCTGTCCTCCGTTAAAAAAACCTTTTTTAGTCTCTGTGTGTCAGTTAGTGTCTGTCTTAGGTTTAAAAACAAAAAAAATACTAAAAAAGTTTATAGGTTTACGTGTTTAGTGTAGTTTTTTTCTGTCCTACGTTAAAAAAAACCTGTCTTGTAGTCTCTGTGTGTCAGTTACTGTCTGTGTCAGGTTAAATAAAGAGTTTACGTTTTAAGTGTTTGGCATTTAGTGTAGTTTTGTTAGTCCTCCGTTAAAAAAGCCAGTTTTTTAGTCTTTGTGTGTCAGTGTCTGTCTTAGGTTAAAAAAAAAAGTTTCATAGGTTTACGTGTTTAGTGTAGTTTTTCCTGTCCTACGTTAAAAAAAAAAACGTCTTTTAGTCTCTATGTGTCAGTTAGTGTCTGTGTCAGGTTAAAAAAAAAATAAGTTTTAAAGTTTTACGTGTTTTGTGTTTAGTGTAGTTTTGTCAGTCCTCCGTTAAAAAAAAAAAAAAAGTTTTTGTCTCTTTGTGCCTGTTAGTTTAGTCTTAGGTTAAAAAAAAAGTTTGATAGCTTTACGTGTTTAGTGTTTAGTGTTTAGTGTAGTGTGTTACAGTTTACGTCCTTTTCATTTTCACCCATTGTCCCCACCCCAATAAAGTTTTCCCTAATCTTCAGCAGCATGAGGGTACCGGGCCGTGCAGGCAGCTGTGGACGTGTTCGGGGTAACAGGGGAGTTGGTTCCAGCGCTGGAGCACTCCCAGCACAGGGCCGCTCCTCAAGCCACGGACAGGCAGGCGCAGGTGGCAGGGCGTCCGTCTGATCCGTGACTTTTTCACAAGTGGCAGCCGGCCCATTACTTCCCAGGATGCAGAGGCTGTCTTTGCTCTCGTGGCGATTCTAGTGCCACAGAGTCCTCTGCCCGGCTGCCAGCAACTGCAGCACTCCTCCTCCTGTAGAACCAACCCCCAGCTCCCAAGAATTGTCCCCTCTCATGTTCGGAGACTTTGAGACTGAGAGTGACATCTTGGAGGAGGCAATGCAGGAGGCGGAAATACTGTTCAGCCCTGAGGATGGACAGGACCTGTTGGAATGGATGGGGCATGAGGAGTAGGGGAGCCTATAAATCCCCTGTGAAATCCTTTCCAACTGGTGCAGGTGGTGTTAGCCACACAACCCCTGCACCTATTTAGACCCAGGTGTCAGCGAGGGGTCAAGAGCTCCATCTCAGCTGTTCCCGTCAGTCCACCACAGGTTGGCCATGGGTCTGACATATCAGCGGGTGAAGAGGAGGGTGACCCAGAATGGGTGCCACCTCCTTTGTCAGGTAGGCACCCAAGGCAAATGGTGCGCCAGGTCACCAGGGAGCCCAGTGTCAGGGGCTTCACTGGTAATGGCAGCAGGAGTAGGCAGCAGCAGCCAGCTCCACCGATGCGCACCGAGCCCGAACAGGCACAAGCCAGAACAACCCCATCTGACAGGAGGTCTGTGGGGAAGTCGCCCTGTTTGGGCTTACTTCACCCTGGCAGCAGATGATGTCACAGTTTGTATTTGTAAGCTGTGCCATGCCAGGGTGAGGAGAGGAGATTTATGGCTCGGTTGGGTACCACGGCCCTCAACCAGCACATGCGAGTCAACCACTGGCAGGAGTGGGAACAGATGCGGGGTGGTCAAAGCAGCAGCACCACCAGCAGTGTGCAGGAGACAGCAGCTCCTGCCACTGTACTGCAGCCACCCCAACCCCTTCCACCAACTCATTCCCACTCCCGGCTCCCTCTAATAGAGGTACTGGTACCGGCAGCCATACCTCTGCCTCCACTGCACCCTCCTCTGCCGTCCAGCGCCAGCCATCTATTGCAGATGCATTTGAATGCACTGCGCCCTACGCCCGGGGACCGTCGCATGCATTCACTCAATGGGCGTCTGGAGCAGGCCCAACCCAGATGGCGTGTCCCCAGCCGCCATTACTTTGCCAGGACCGGCGCCCTGCCCTACACCAGCACATTGTGCAGAATGTATCCCTGTCGCTGGATCATGCTGTCAGCGACAGGGTGCATATCACAATGGATGCCTGGACCAGCAGGCATGGGCAGGGACGCTATATAAGCTTCACAGCCTATTGGGTGTCCCCCGAGGCGCCGGGAGGGATTGGCAGCATCTGATTTTGTGGTGCCGCCCGGGAGTGTCCAGGGAGAACTGCTGCTCTCCCGCAAGCCACTGTCTCCACAGCTGCTGAGCCCTCCAGCAAGCGTCCCCGTTGCTACACAAGTGTGGGGCACGTCCGCTGCCAGGCCATGCTCCAGCTTGTGAGCTTAGGGGACCAGAGACACACTGGACCTGATGTTCTGTCCGCTCTACCGGCTCAGGTTCAGAAGTGGCTGACACCCCGAAGGCTCCAGGCAGGTATGGTTGTTTGTGACAACGGCAGCAACCTACTCGCTGCCCTTCATGCTGGCAGTCTCACACACATACCCTTCATGGCACATGTCCTCAACCTTGTCGTACAGAAATTCCTACAAACATTCCCAGGGTTGAGTGACATTGTGCAAAGGGTACGTAGGATTGCCAGCCACTTCAGACGCTCCCCAACTGCCGCTGCATCCCTGTCCAAACTACAGAGGGACAACAGTCTGCCCCCACAGGCTGATTGTGGACAGTGTGACGTGGTGGAACTCCAGCCTCCACATGCTGGAGAGGTTGTGGGAGCAGCAACGGGCAGTGAGGGAATACCTGCTGGACCTAGGCACTTCAGGGCCATCACACCCACTCCCTACATCACCAATGCGGAGTGGGGGCAGATACAGCAGGTCTGCCACGTGCTGGCCCCATTCGAGCAGGCGACAAAAGTGGTCAGTGGGGAGCATGTCGGCCTGAATGACGTGCTCCCCCTAGTGTTCCTGCTGGACAGGACACTAGATTGCCTGCTCGAGGCTGGGGAGAGTGCCTTGGTGGAGCATGAAGAGTCAACCATGCTCCACCAGGACCAGGCCCAGGACAAGGAGGAGGATGAGGAACCAGTGCACGTCCAGGAGTCTGGGCCTGGTCAGGAGGGAGAGCCGGTGCTGGGGGCACCGTTAGGCCGGGGGTGGGGCATCTTCGACAGGGAGCATCAGCAGCAGGAGGACCAAGAGGTCAGGGTCCCGGGCAGTCATGAAGAGTCACAGCTGGCTGTGCTCTTCCCCATGGCTGGCCATATGCTGCGATGCCTCAGGAGGGACCCCCGGATCAAGAAATTTAAGGAGAGGGATGACATTTGGTTGGCCACCCTTTTAGACCCTCACTGCAAGGGGAAACTGGAGCAGTTCATCCCAGTCAGCCAGAGGCAGGCCCGTCTTGAAAAATTGCGGTCCTGTCTGATCCACCGGCTGGAAGAGGCAAACCCTCGGCCTCAAGCTCCAGTTCTCCCCGCCCATCTCACCCAGCAGGCGGATGGCACCAGAAGCACCAGCCTAGCAGGTGACCTTCTGGGTGAGATGAGGCTCTTCTACCAGCAGCAGCATCAGTCAACACCAGCAGGTGGCCCGCATGGTGGCAGACTACATGGGGTCGGTAGGTGCTTCCAACAGCATGACCACCGGCTGACCCCATGGAGTATTGGGTTGCCAGGATGGACATCTGCCGTGAGCTCGCTCAGTATGCGCTGGAGTTACTATCTTGTCCCCCTCTAGTGTACTGTCTGAGCGGGCATTCAGTGCAGCAGGTGGGGTGGTCACGGACAAGTGGACCCGTCTGTCCATAGACTCTGTGGACAGACTCACATTTATTAGGATGAATGAGTCCTGGATCGGCAGTGACTTCATGGTCCCCGCTGTCGGTTCAGGGTGCTGAAGGGTCCCTTGTCCAACCCTCTCCTTTGCTCTCCCTCCCAAACTCCGTTGTTTTTAATTTTTCCCTGTTTTTAACTTTTTATTAATTAATTTTATTATTTATTTATTGATATTTATTAGATCGATATTTATTGTCAAGTTTTTATCATGTATATATTAATTTAATGTTTTAATTAATTATTAATTTGTTTTGAACATGTTGAGATACATTTGGGCCTTTTAACATAATGTCTGCTGCTGCCTGTGCTGCTGAATTTGGCCAAGCTACATGTGGCCATGATAATACACCACTTCTTAAATCATGTAATGGATCTCCTGGCACCCCGACCGTGTACCTCTGTCGATGGATGCTCCAAGTGCTTCCCAAGGACTCCAAGCACTCCACTTGACACTGTAAGCGCTGCAGACCCCACGAACCGGCGAAGCTTGGTTTAGAGTCTTACCGTCTCCTACCCACCCTGAACCTATGACAAGGCTCCAGGCTCCAGTGGGTGAACCTCCCTAAATTCAGAGAGGAGGAACAGCTCTTACAAGGGCTAGGAGTTATAGCCAGGGGAGTATACAGCATATAGCAATCCCCATACACATGAGACGGCTCTATGTTGAATGTAATACAGGAACTCTTTATTGAAAACACAAGCATTGACTTATGCACATTTTCCAACAAGGTTACCACCCCCGTGGACCTGATTGGGAACTGAGGACATGACCTAGCAGCCAATCCTTTACAGCTTTACAGTTTAAACACTCCCATACAAAATTCTCCCTGCTGCCTGTGATACAATTACCTTACACAATGGGTTGATGTAATTATAACAGGCAGGAGAATACATAGTTTTAAACAATGTCTTCTGTCCTGGAGACAAAAGAGGAGTAATTTAATTATCTCTCAGGACAAAGGGAAATCGCCAATACACACGTGGGGACAATAGGACAGACATCACTATTCAAATATACAATGTCCAAACCATTACAGTAAATACAGACATTTAACATATCCCCAGATGGCTTGGATCTGAGCACTCAATATATCCAAACAGCGCTCAGATGCCACAAACACGGTCAAATCGCCATGGGGTTTAAGTTTAGCATGGGCTGATGAGAGGGCCCATAATCCTGGGGCAAGACGCTGTTAACCTGGCTTCTCCAGCACCCAGTGGTGAGGTTGGTTTCGCCACACTGCTGTTGATGCTGCTGCATGTCTTGAACATGTTGAGTTATATTTGGGCCTTTTAACATAACGTCTGCTGCTGCCTGTGCTGCCAAATTTGGCCAAGCTACATGTGGCCATGATAATACACCACTCCTTAAATCCTGCTGTTGATGCTGCTGCATATCTTGAACATGTTGAGTTACATTTGGGCCTTTTACCATAACGTCTTCTGCTGCCTGTGCTGCCGAATTGGGCCAAGCTACATGTTGCCCTGATAATACACCACTTCTTAAATCCTGTTGTTGATGCTGCTGCATGTCTTGAACATGTTGAGTTACATTTGGTCCTTTTGCCATAATGTCTGCCGCTGCCTGTGCTGCCGAGGTGGGCCAAGCTACATGTTGCCCTGATAATAAAACACTTCTCAAATCCTGCTGTTGATGCTGCTGCATGTCTTGAACATGTAGAGTTACATTTGGTCCTTTTACCATAATGTCTGCCGCTGCCTGTGCTGCCGAATTGGGCCAAGCTACATGTTGCCCTGATAATACAACATTTCATAAATCCTGCTGTTGATGCTGCTGCATGTCTTGAACATGTTGAGTTACATTTGGGCATTTTACCATAACGTCTGCTGCTGCCTGTGCTGCCGAGTTGGGCCAAGCTACATGTGGCCATGATAATACAAAACTTCATAAATCCTGCTGTTGATGCTGCTTCATGTCTTGAACATGTTGAGTTACATTTGGGCCTTTTACCATAACGTCTGCTGCTGCCTGTGCTGCCGAATTAGGCCAAGCTACATGTTGCCATGATAATTCACCACTCCTTAAATCCTGCTGTTGATGCTGCTGCATGTCTTGAAAATGTTGAGTTACATTTGGGCCTTTTACCATAACGTCTGCTGCTTCCTGTGCTGCCGACTGGGCCAAGCTACATGTTGCCCTGATAATACACCACTTCTTAAATCCTGCTGTTGATGCTGCTTCATGTCTTGAACATGTTGAGTTACATTTGGGCCTTTTAATATTACGTCTGCTGCTTCTGCTGCCTGTGCTGCTGAATTTGGCCAAGCTACATGTGGCCACTGGCCATCATAATAGACCACTTCTGAAATCCTGCTGTTGGTGCTACAGTATTTCATGATCATGCTGAGTTATCTAGGAGCTTTTTAAAACAACAGTACCTGGTTTGTTAAGTTGATAATGTTTTAGGCCTTGCACTACATACTAGGATGTTAGGGCGGTAGTGTTTTACACCTTAAACAGTTGCTTTACTGCATAGCCTTTCGCCCCACTTCTAAAAACTCAGTATGTGATTTGAATACTATAATAGGTTTGAGGCTCTGATTGAATAGTTACTGCATGTTTAGTGTCCATATTCATTTTAATTTGTTAAACACCCATGTTGAAATACATATCTTCTGCTCGTGTACCAAACTGGTTAGTCAGTTTTAGAAGGTTCAAATCATTTTCAAGCACGAGCTAAGACAAAACACCTAAATAGATGGCTGAGAGTCCTAATATTCGGGTAAGAAATGTCAAATACATTATTAACAAGTGTAAGAATAAAGTGCACATGAAAACAAAGATGAATAGGTGAGAGGGCTGAAAATATATATGTGAGATATGCGGTGTGGTCATAAATGCAATGTTTTTAAAATACAATCTTATAAAAACAACAGTCCGACTCAGGGCTATGTTTATTAGTTTAAGTTAGTTCCTTTTCTAAAAATGCAATGCAAATGGGACTCAAGGCATTGTGACTGAACAGTTGGGTCAACGTCAGAAAAACACATACTAGTGAAGTAAAACCAAAATAAAAACCTCAATTTAATAGGTAGCATAAGATCGGACTCTGGAGCAATGGAAGAATGTTGTGTGTTCAGATGAGTCCTGATTTACCCTGATCATGAGTTAAGGGCGCATCAGGGGAAGAAGAGAGGCAGATGAAGAGATGCACCATCATGCCTAGAGCCCACTGTACAAGCCTGTGGGGACATTACAATGATCTGGGGTTGCTGCAGTTGGTCAGGTCAGGTTTATGTTTAGCAACAGTATGTTCTCCAATAATTAATTCCAAAGAGTAGTTGAACCGATCTAGTGACCAGTTTATGAATATATAAATGCAGTTTTTAAAAACAGCAAGCAGGTGCAATTTTCTATATACTGCCAGCATGCATTGTGCTCACATTGTGCATTTGTGGTTCCCGGAGCTTGAGACATCATGTTCGCACATGGAACAATAATAGAGTCCAGACCTTCACACCTTTTTTTTAAGTAAAATTTCGATTGGGTTATTTTATTTTTACTATAAACTGGAAGTGTACTTACCTGCAAGTGCCTGCCGTTATTCTGCTTAGTTACAAATGGTAACTTATGAGTCAGCATTTTAGTACTGTGTTAACTCTAGATGCTGTATGTCCTGATCATGCGTAGACAACCATCATGGACCTGATTTTCTCTTTTGCACTTTAACAAGTATAGAATTATGAATGCTCTTAACCTGGTTTGCATGTTTCGTATTCTCGCATGTACTCAGCTAATTTATGTATTGTCAATATTTAGACATGCAAATATTTATTTAAATAATCTTTTAAAAAGACATTTTTCTAGCGTTGTTTGGCTTCATTCACAAAATGAAATGATTTTACTTTATTTTATTATTTTTATTTTAAATTAAGTGTGGTTTTGGGGCAGCTATGTTGTGGTTCACGCTGTAGCACAGTGTGGACCGCATGTGGCCTTCCCCTTGTCAAAAATTTCTATATTTTTTTTTTTTGTTGTCACACGGATTTAGGATCCAACACGGTGTTGTCTGTCGTTCTGGGAGGGATGGCTGACTTCCATGTTGACCTCTCTACATGGTTGGGTGTGACTTACGTTATACTCATCCGTGGAAATCAGTTTTGTGAATGGAGCCGTGTAGCAACATGTAAATATGTATAGGTACTTTTCTTGTTTATGTTACTTATTGGCAATTATGTAATGAGGATTTGCACATGCTTATTATATATAACCACTGCTT